>JABFPJ010002284.1:0-20330 GCA_022817425.1 Gryon sp. ZL-2020
TATGAGCATTACGGAAAATCTACGGAACCGATTTGAACCAAATTTTGAGAGAATATAGCCCTAGGCCACAAAAATTTCGTAAGCTCTATATTTTTTCGATATATACATTCAATATTTAGAAAAAAAAATTTTATGTCATAGCTTATTCACTTCGGGGAGAGAGGTATTATAGGGATATCATCAAGAAGTCATAGACAGATCATGGGGTTAATAGGAGGGGTTCATAGGGCGTCCTTAAGGAGCACATAGAGGGTTTATAGGGCGTCCACAGAGAATCCATAGAGGGTCCATAGAAGTATCTCGGGTGGAACTAGGGATTTAGTCAGGACTCATATACATTCATAGGGAGGGGGTCACAGGGTTTCGCCCGGGCGAAGCCGGGGCTTCAGCTAGTTTAACAATAAATTATCAGTTAAACTTTTTACTATATACAAGTAATTATATGAATAAATTGCTATAATTACGTTACTTTATACCTTATAGCTGATAAGGCTACAGCATCAGGAAATAATACACAAATTAAGGACAATTTAAAACTTTTCTTAAAAATGAATGCGCTCAAAAGTTTCATTTAAAGGAATTGTTTTATAGAATAGATTTTTCGAAAACAACTGATGCGAATTATTTGACCACAATATGTGCATCCGGCCAAAAACAACTCAAAGGATCATTATATGTGTCTTCCAAGTTTATCTCACATTTAAAGTTAGCAATGAAAATATGATTAAGCCAATTTTTTGTTTAATATAATGGTTTTTTATTATTTTAATATTTCTAAAAATGTAATGATTATATTTTTAAGTTTAATAATAATAATATACCGAATTATCTTAATATAGAAAGATCATCCGGACAATTATCGGAAACATTTAAATATGAAAACTAAATCCATAATTGGTAATGGAACGAAAAAAAAATTAGTCAAAGACAACATAATGGGAATATAGCTAATTATATTATTGACTCCTTTGCACCTTTAAAAACTGTTGACTCGTCAAGTTTTCGAAAAAAATTCGACGGTAAAATTCAAAATTAAAACGCTTTATGTTAAAAAATGTTTCTAAATTCGTAAATTTTATAGATTTTTTCAAACTAATTGTGCTTAATATTTCATGTTAGCTTAATGTTAGAACGCTTTTAATATATTACAGACTTAAGTGTTACGTTTGGAAAAAAAATTTTTTCTTAAACATATAAGTTGTAAAAAGCTTATACAAAATTTCGAAAATATGTTTAAAGAATCGATGAATACTATAAAATATGAGCTTAAAAAGAATGCGAAGTACATATGTACTACTGGAGACATATGGTATTCGCGAACAAGAAGTTTAATCGGTATTATTACCCACTGGGTAATATTTTACTTGCATTTATACATAATATACCTTAAATTTTCATTTATTTAATCATTTATTAAGTTATAATATTTAGTATAGTTTAAACATGAAAAGTTATGTATCGATAAAATGTATTTGGAAATTGATAAATTAACTTCAGTTAATTGACATAATCATTATTTACAGATTAATTCTAACACACTCGAACGGCACTCAGCGGCTCGTGCTTGTCGTCGAATTCAAGGAAATCTTATAATCGATTAGCAGAAAATATTCAGGATGTATATAAGTCGTTTGAACTACAAAATGTCGTAGCATGCGTGACGGATAATGCTTTGAATTTTGTAAAAGCATTTTTGACTTTTGGACTTCAGGGAACTTTCACTGATGGTATAAAATTGTTTATTCCTAAAACAGTATTTTGTTCCCACATACCTTAAATTATAACTAACAACTTAAATATATAAATGTAACCTTATAGGTAATATAATTAAATATAGTAAATTTAGTAAATATGAAACTAAAAATTAAATATAAATAAATGTAGTAATTAAATAGTGAAATAAGTATAACTTGCAACGCTAATATTCTGTTGTAAAAGTTTTAAGAAATATTAATATCATGCATCAAACATCTTTACTTTAAAACTTTTCTAGCAATACATATATATATATATACCTATGAGTACCCGTATATTTATATGTTTATCATTAAATATATAAATGAATACTTTTATACATTTTTACTTTTTAGATCTGGAAGAGGAAACCGAAAGTTTAATCATATTAATTTATTTTACGAATGATGAAGATAAAGAGCAGTTTTCCATTCTATTACCGAACCACATTAGATGTGCCGCGCAAACTTTAAATTTTATATGCACAACTGATTTAGGCAAGATTATTTTAGAAAATACTCATTTGAAGAATCGAAACGATAGTGCAATTTCGAAGTGCATACATTTATGGAATAAACATCGCTCGCCTCAGCAGTGGGAAATTATACAACAGCATTAGGGAAAATTGTTAGAGAGACCTGTTATAACAGGGTGGAACTCACAATAGAATGCCTTGCAAGGTGTGATTAGTGTTGAAAACAAATTACCTATGTCATTATTCTATGATGAATTAGATATTGAAAGAGAAAAGCAATACACTCAAAAGGATATAGAGTACATTAAGGAATATCTTATTTGTGTAAAAGATGTTGCTGAAACCCTTGATTTCTTACAAGGGGAAAAGTTTATGTTTAATGGATATTGAACTTCAAGTCTAGTTTCTCTTAGAAATAAATTGACGAAATTGTTGCATTCTGTTAAATGTGTGTACTGTGGGAAAATAGTTACAGGTTTAATTGAAACCATAGAAAAAAGGTTCAACAATTTTTTTGAAGTAAAAAATGAAGGATGTAATGCTGCGATTGCTGCGTCCGTGTACCCCAGATTCAAATTTGCGTGGATGTCAGGTATGGCAATTAACCTCCAAACGAAAGTGCGAAATTTAGTTATTCTGCTGGTCGGTAAATTAATAACGAAGATGAACGAATAGAAAACGCGGACAATTTTTTTTCTTTTTGATGTAACCGAATTAGATAATACGGATAATATACCTAACAGCTCCAGAAACAACGCAGCTTTAAGTCAATTTCTGCATTCGCCTTTACCAACAAGTGTAGATCAGGTTAAATCAAATGCAGTTGCCTTGGAATTATTTCTTAAATTTAACAAACCTCTTCCCTCCTCTGCTCCTGTTCAGTGAATCATTTCTTATTTGACTATGATTAATGCTCCAAAATACAACAAACTCTGAGATAAAAACTTCCAAACACGCGTATTATTAAAAGCTAACAAAAAATGTGAATAATTTACAACTGTTTTTTTTGAAAAGTTGTCACACTTATAAATGTTATTTAATATAAATAAATTTACTTAACCGAGATTATTTTATATGTTATTAGTTTAACTTTAGTGCAAACTCATATCTTTATGAAAAAACCAAAAAATATTACAGAAAATAAAAAAAAATAAGTTTTATACTTCTTGTGATTACTAAGGTTATAAATAAAAGATATGTGGAAAAATAGTATATTCGGAACATTTTGAAGTCAATTACATTTCTGGTATGCAATCGCTTCCTTTGTCAAATCTCATTCCATGACCTAAAACTGAATATAACTAATAATAATTAATAAATAACTAATAACGGAATCATTAATTAATTCCGTGAGTAATTCACAAATATTGATTAAATGAGTAATTGATTAACGATTAATTGATTAGATGAGTAATCAATTATCGATTCATTGATTCGATGAGTAATCAATTAATGATTAATTGATTAAATGAGTAATTAATTAACGATTAATCGGTTAGATGAGTAATCAATTAACAATTAATTGATTAGATGAGTAATCCATTAACGATTAATTGATTAGGTCTGAAATCAATTATTTATAATTTGAATTATAAATAATGGTTGCGCAATTAAGAATAATTTTATATTACCATTAATTCATTTTAGTCCCAAAATTTATAATTTAATGGATAATTGAGAATTAATATTTTGCCCATCTCTGCCCCAGTATACAGCTTACGTTTGTGAAAAATACAGGGTTAATTTATTGAATAGTATTCCATCATATAATTTACCCAGAAAAAAATTGCCGGAGCTGACGAATAGCTCGAGTCTGGCCTAAATCTAACAGCCGTAATACGGCAAAAAATGATTCGGTATCGTTTGAATACAATTTGACCAATAGTACTAAAAAAAAGAAATTAAGGCCCTATTTCGTTGATTGTTGAAACAATACTTAACTGACGGTGTCCCAGCACTCGCACACCATCGTCATTTCCATTATTGGCTCAATATTGACATGGAACTAACGTGCAATAAATGCCAGTAGATAAGTAATGTACAAGCAATACTAACTTATACATCAACGTAGCACATTGCCAATACGGGCTCAGTATTAACTTTTGACACAACTTTGTATGATATTTTTAGTCCTGGTACGATGTTGGCAAAGGACTAATGAATTCTATTAGTTTATGAATTAATGAACTATTGCTAGAAGATAAGTAATTTACAAAAAGTAATATAAAAATGCAGTACGTTGTCGATACTGGGTCACTATTGAATATCTATTTATTTGTTTATTTATTTCATTAAACGTTTCCCATAATACATAAATTAATCTGTGTATAAATTAAACGTAGATATAAATCATATAATAATACATATAAATAATCACATGAATCAGCGAAAATTATTGCACAGAAGTATCTCAAATTGACTAGTACTGCAGTTAAAAAAATCTACATTGACATGTTCACTCATATCATTTGCTAATCGACAAATTCTCTTCAAGCAGTTGTTTGTGCCTAACCGCGTACGACAATGATCAATAAAAAACGGTCTGAAATAACGTGAGGGACGCGAAGGCACCTTGAAATAAATTCGAACTAGTAAGTAGGGACAATTCATTTGGTTGTTAATTAACTTGAATAGTAGCTAAACGTCTGCAACTTTTCTCCTATTTTCGAGGGATACTATATCATATTTTTGTTCAATCGTATCATAATTATGATCCATAAAACTCATTGGAGTGCCGTCAAGGTTCATTACCCAACGAGTATGGAGAAATAATTGGCTACTTTTTGTTGGTATATCTAACAAGTTTGCATTTAGATATATTAAGGGACATTTGATTGGCAATAACACCAATTTTCAAAGATCTCCAAATCGGCTTGCAAGTTAGCAGCATCCAGTTCACTATCAATTCTACTCTAAAGTTTGGCGTCATCCGCAAATAGAAGCAGAACACGGTGTCTAAGACTAAGTTTAAGGTCATTTATGAAGATGTTAAATAAAAGGGGACCAAGATGAGATCTTTGCGGAACACCCGAAGAGACTGTAAAGAGACCGTAATATCGACAAATTTAGAAAAATTTTTTTAGTACTGTCTCAATGTTGGCATGATCCTAATAGACACTACATAACAGTAGATAAGTAATGTATAAACAGTACTGGCTCTTGAACGAATACAAGACTTGCCAATACTGACAAGTTATAATCTAAAAACTTCTGAGCAACTGAATTTATTAAATAGAAATAATGAGTTAATTAAATAGATATTGTAATATTTTTTACTTGTCGTGTCGATTTAAAACGATAAATCGGCAAGATAGCAGAACCCATTGTGACGGACAGCGATGTGTGGATGAATTGATGAACGCGTTAAGTAACTTTAATTAATTATTCATTATAATGAACTAATATAAACCGAATTGAAGATGACTTTGTGAGTGATAACTGTTTCACGTATCACAATAACTCCGACAACTACTCCGTTACAACACTCCGTAAGACTACGTTACAACAACCCCATAAAACTCCGACAACTACTTTGTGTATACTTCCTCAACTACTCCATTTTAACAACTCCAACTAACTCCTCCAGCGACTCCCCAGTTAACTGTTCGCGTTGAGCTTATATCTGTCTTAATTGCGGAGTTCCAATCGCAATCGAATGTTCGCTTGCCGATGTACCAAAATGTACTGATCTTTACCAAATATTTCTTGCCAAGTGACCTACTTTGTCACTCAGCGTAATGACAGAAAGGCTCGGACATTACAGTATCTAATAATAAAAAAAATGCAGTAATAAAAAACGATCAAAAAATAAAAAAATAATAATTTAAAAGAAATTATGTAAATTAAAAATACTCGCATTCAATGGACAGGATTATATCTGTCTGAATTGTCTCAATAATTAGAAAATAAAAACGTGTATACGCTTTTTTTTAATAACTTCATAAATAAAATTTAGTTTTCGATATAATTAGAAATAAAATATATATCGCTATTTAAATTTTATATTATTGACTAAACGTAGCTACATAGCGTTTAGTTTCAAGCGCTGCACTTGGTGCGAAGCTTCACGCGCTCGGCGTGAGTTTTGTTTATAACTTGGAAACGATTAAAGATACCATTTTGAAACAAAGTTCATTTTCTTCGTCATTATGAACTCTTTAATTGGTCCAAAAATCAGAAAAATAAATCATAAATTTTTTGAGATATATATATTTTTGTTAAAAAATGCAAATTTTTAGCTTATAATTGAATAATCTCTAATTTTTTTATCAATATTCGAAAAGTAGAGGAAATTTTAGTTAGAAAATGCTTACTACAACATTTTTTTTAATTATGATACTAGCTGTATCTAAATAGCTGTAGGTAAAATATGTTTAAATAAAGGATGTCGTCTTATTTCTCATAATTTCAAAAAATCATAACTCAAAAAATAATTGTCAAAATCAGAAACGCCAAAATACCTGTCGATTTATTTTCGATATGAAATTATGAAAAAATATTTTACATTCGTTTTTAAATTCACCTCTAACTTTCATATGGAATTACCCATATACATATGTGTTAATTAAATAATTAATTATTGGTTCATGATGACCGATTTTTGATATATTTAAATTATAGAATCCCTTTATCAATATACTGATATAGCATTACAACATTATTTCATAAGAAACTTAAGTCATTATAAATATAACCGTATTACATTTAACGACTATTCAGTTAACTATAGTGCCATGTACGATCTAATACTGCTGGTATATTGCTTGTAGATAAAAATATCTCAGAAACCGAAATATGATTATAAAAATTAAATTATTATATTTACAACAACAAAATGAAAATATAATCAACTTAATTATGTTAATTTAGTCTATAAATTAGTCTATACATATTACTAACCGAATTCTTATTATTAGGTATTAATATTAATTAACATGGTCAGATACATTAGCTAAATTTTTTCTTGTGCGACAAAAATATAAATAAAGCTTTGTCAGAGAAAGGTTAAATAATTTTTTCCAAAGAAATTACCAGAAAGGAAATTTAAAATGTATTTCCGCAATGTAAAATCAAATTTGCAAATGTAAATGAATAACAAATACATTATTATTTTATAAGTTAAAGAAAAAATAAACTGTCATAGAACCGAAAACTTGGATAAACTGAAAAGTAGAAGCCAAGTATAAAAGAAATGTAAGACATAATAATAATCATAAAAGTATTCTCAATATAAGGTAATGATATCAATTAATATGGTCAAGTGCATTGCGAGTTTTGCTTGAGGAATTCTCAATTTGAGGAGTGAATCTAGAATAAAATCCAATTTATTAATTACTGTGTTTAGGTACATTAGCTAAGTTTCTATTAAATTTTTTTTATTTAGAAAACTCCAAACAAAACCAAATTTGACTTATAATTTAGCTACTTAATGCTCTGCCGCAAAGAAAAATTGAAATTCATTCTAGTACCGTCGCAGTACGGATGCAAATTTTTGTAAACTTTTCTCAATTCAAATTAGCAATAAAGTTCACTATCACATGAAATTTTATTATTTGGCTGCGCAACAAAAGCGCACCAAGGCTTGCAGTAGAGTGTTAAAAATGCGCACCAAAAAAAAACTAACAAAAGCGCACTAAATGGTTCAACGAAAGCGCGCCAAGATGTGCATTAAACGTGATAAGAAATAGACATAGGTTAAGTATAGTAATGAAAACAAATTTATTAATTATTTACAATGTAGTACAAATGCATTTTTCAAAGTTTATTTGGTTTTCGTTTTTAATTCGTGCCTTGTCATTTAATGTAAGTTTCTGCTTAGAATTGTCGAAATATTTCAATTGAATCGTGTACGGAAGGCTTGGAAGTGCAAAACTTATCTTTTAAGAGTGTATTAAATGATTCAGCTCCATTTGTCCTTACCGGTATATCAAAACTTGATTGCGCCCACAATTCAGGTGGAAAAGAACAATCACTTTCTAAATATGAATTCAGAACAAAGACGCTTAATTTAATGACTTTTTCGATTCCGTTGCTAATTCCGTAATATCAATAAAAACATCGGAAATTTCAAAAGGTAAAAATGGCAATGCAAAAACTAACTTCATGCACATACTTTCCGATGTACTTTTTTGAAAAAATTTAGACAGACCGAATTTATTTAATTTTCTGTACCAGGATTAACCCAAAAAAATGAATAAAATAAAATAAATTAATTAAAATTATATCATTAAAATACTTATAATAAGGAAATAATAAATAATACTTAGATGAAAGCGATAACATTTTGAAATAAATTTGAAAAAGTTGGTCGAATCGAACCATGCAAAACTTGCACAAAATCAACCAGAAATACTTAAAAGAATTGGAAAAACATCACTGCATTTTATATCACCCTTGATCCTTTTAGCTTTCAACCAGGAGATACGAAAGTCCGGAGATATAGAACAAACTAATAAAATGCCCTTATCGCTGGTCTTATTATGTATGATTCGAGTAAATGCAACCTGCCACTTCTCAAAAGACAATTCAAGAATCCCATCCAAAGCACTTATAGTATTCATTGTATCTTGCATCAACTTAGGGGTTAAGCCAATCACGACGATTTGACAAGTGCGATTCATAGAAAACGTCAACTCGTTTAATCGACTCTCGCAGATCACCATTATTCGTACTCTGCTTATAGTATATTACTGCTGAGGGCGCCACTGCGCCCGAGGCTGGTACGCTATTTTGTGGACCGAGGGAGCAGACGGTAAAGTGGAACTTACCGCCCTAGGGCGGTAAAATTCTCGAGGGCGTAGCCCGAGAGCATTTTACCGCCCTAGGGCATGGTTAGTTCCTCTTTTGTCCGCTCCCAAGGTGCATAAACTCATTTTCCACGATGTTCAGCTTATTGTCTATCACTTTAACCTTAAGATCTAATGCTGCTATCCTAGCAGTGTTCGAATTGCATTGAGTCAATACTTGATCCAATTTCTCCTCAATCATTCTCATGTGTTCCTTCATACCTCTCACTTCAGCAAAGAGCTGGGGGATGCACTTCACATCTTCCTCAACAGACAATATCAAATTGACTAATTGAGACTGATTCAAATCACTCGAAGAAGTATCTGAGTTACCAGTCATGTCAAGTCTAACTTCCTTATGTCAGCGTCAGGATTGCCAGGGGATTGTCAGGACATTGTCAGGGGATTGTCAGGGGATTATCACGGGATTGTCCGGGGATTGATTGACTAATTAATTGATTTATTTAGCTCTAGGTATGAACCCTATCAAGCAATCCCACACGGACGGAAATATATAAATAAAAATTTTATAGACGAGATATATTTTTGACTATATACTAAATATATATAAATTTATATGTTGGATATTACATTTATTGCAGCTTTCTATATAAGAAAGATATATATTTGTATATAAAAAAGATATATATTGAGGATATATAATTCCTATATTTTATAACAAAATATTAAAAAAAATATTTATAATTGTATTTTTTAATGAAATTGATATTATTCATTATATATTCAACTTATTATGATAAATTTTCGTTTTTCAGTTTCTTTAAAAATCTTCGGATCTGAAAATTGAACCCTAGTCTTTGAGATCTGTAGTCTTGAACTTTGTCACTTACTTAACTTCATGATTGAAATGTTAATATTATTTACTAGAGTTAAAAGTATCTTCAATATATATCTTGTATGTATATTGTGTCTATATTTTATTATATATTCATTTTAATGTATAATATTATATAAATAATATAGTCTAATTTATATAATAAATATAACTCTATAATACATTTTTCAGTATATATTCTGGATATATATAAAATGTAAATACTAGATATGAATCCAGAGGATATATATTTATATATATCTATGTTTATATATCTTATATATCTCGTACCAGATATATCTTAGGATATTTAGAAATATTATACTTTGGTATATATAATATATATACCAATATATAATAATATATAATATATATACTTTGGTATATATAATATATATACCAAAGAAAAAAGATATATATTTTCGCAATATATATCTTTTAATATATATGCTGGATATATAAAAGATATAGAATATATATCTTGCTTATATCTTTGGATATATTTTCGTTCGTGTGGGATATACAATGACATTAAAAAAATACATATCAAGAATAATCGACATAATTATATATATATATATATATATATATATATATGTATATATAAAATCAACGCTGCATTAAACACAGCAATAGCAAGAAAATAAAATCTTCTGTGTCTAACATCAAGCCAATTCAAAGCAATCAAATATGGCATAATGCGATCAAAAGTAGAACACCGGGTGATAAAACTAATCCATGCATTAAGAGCTTTCTGCAGAGAATTTTCCAATTCAGCTGACATATTGGTCAAAGCTACACAATAGTATTCAATCTTTGGAAAAACTAACGAAATGATAATTTTGATCCTTATATTTCTATCAAGCGACCTGGAGTTATATCTTAGTTGTCTGAGTGTCTTCCCAATAGCTGCACAAACTCCCTCAACGTGTGGCTTCCAAGTAAGTTTGTTATCAATTAGTCCAAGATTCCGAACACAAATGACGTATTCAATATCGATTCCGAAAATTACAAGTTTGGGGATCAACGAAGAATACTTATATATATCGACCAGAACCCGCAAGCATGGCCTTGACTTTCGATCCATTCAGTACAAGTTTATTTAGAAGACTCCATGTGTGAATTCTGTCCACATCAGTTTGAAATCTTTCAAACCCGACATCCAAGGTAGAAGGGTCACAATGCAAATATATTTGCAGATCATCTGCATAAAGTAGGTGTTTAGAGAGTCTGAGCTGTGATGGTATTTCATTGATCATCATCGAAAAAAGTAATGAGCCAAGCACTGATCCTTGCGGCACTACCGTCGTCAAAGATCTCCAGCTAGATAATTGAGGATCGGAGCCAAAAACCGCCTGTCGATGACCACCCAAATATGACGCAAACCATCCTAACACCGACTCGGCACAGCCTAGTTGTTGAAGTTTCCAAAGCAGCAATTGGCGATCAACCCAATCAAAGGCTTTCGAAACATCGAACAGGACCAAAATTTTGAGTTGACGACGATCCACTGCCAGTCTCACATCATCCAGGAGTCTAAGAAGAACTGTCTGCGCTGAATAAAACTTCCTGCAACCAGATTGATATCTGTCCAGTAATCCACGTTCTTCAACAAATCCAGCTAGTTGGTTATAATCAAGTCTTTCAAATACCTTTGAGAGAGAGAGAGAGCAAAGCAGTGACACTGGTCGATAATCCGATGGTTTAGTTGGTGACGGCTCTTTATGCACTGGAACGATTAGTGAGGTCTTCCAGACCTCGGGAAAAGTTGACGTACGAAACGACTGATTCACAATCATTAGAAGATATCTGGACAAAGCTGAAAACGATCTCTGATAATAGTCAACCGGAATACCATCAGATCCTGAGGCGTGAGACTTCTGCCCACGAAGACACATTTCAAGTTCCGAAATGGAGACTTCTGTAAAACAGAAAACATCTGCCGCTAAACGTACTTCTGTATGTGTAGCTGTGGTTCGAGATGTGTGAGTCAGCTGATCAATGAGGAAAGATACTGAATTAACGAAAAAGTTGTTAAGCTCGAAAATGGCACTTTCGTTGATCCAGTTTTGTGGGGTACAATACTAATACGGCGCATCTCACGCCACAATAACCTGGGATCAGATGACGCAGACAACACTCCAAGGTAATAGTTGTTTTTAGCCTGACAGATCATAGCATTGACAATATTACGTTGACATCTGAATGACATCAAGTGATATTCCGTGCGAAACGACCTATATAACTGCTTCAGTTTATTTCGCTCAGTAATGACCAGTAACAAATCAGTTGTAATCAATGGTGAAGTTCTTCGACGAGGTTGAAATGATCTAATTGGGGCACAGGCGTTAATACCATCTATGATAAGTCCATTTATCACATCAATGAGGTCAGAAAGGCTCAAAGAATCAAGATCGATGGATGATGAAGGACCTTCAAGTAGGCCCAGAAAATGCTGCGGATAAAAGTTCTTAAAGTCTCTGTATGTTATTACTCCCTCTCTTTTCAACACAGGCTCTGCTTGATATGTCACATCTATAAGTCACATGTCTAAGATGTGTGATGAGTAGCATCAAATTCCACCAAGTACAGCCGTAAATCCCCAAAAAGTGCTTTAACTGTAAAGATATAAGTGATTACGTGATATGTCGATATTGAAATCTCCCAAGACCAGGATACTGTTAAATCTATCCAAAAAGAATTCAAAGTCACCGTAAAGTTTACTTGGAGTATTCTGATTTGGGGGTCTGTAGACGACAGCTACCATAAATTTACCAGTTCGCAAGACCACGTCCACGAACATAAATTCAATTGGGTCTAGCCAGTCCTTCCTAGATTTCTGCACAATCTTCGCTGATATAGAATTACGTACATACAAACAAATGCATCCGCCATTACGTTCCATTCGATCATGTCATAACACGTAATATTCCGGTAGTGCAACAACTTCATCACTTATGGCAGAATGCAGCCATGTCTCCGACACAGCTATCATATCATAATGCAGATCAGTAAAATTTGCCTAAAAGTCATACAAGTGCGAAGCACACATAAGCGGCTGTGCATTGAGGTGGCAAACCTTGACAGTTCTACTTGCAGATAAGGTAGCGTCATCCGTTGATTGTCAGACAACAGCATTGGTGTTAGAGCATCCTACTCACTGATCCAAAACTGAGGAATGCTGCGTGTCATGCACATCCATATAAACAACTCATTCGCCAACATTATCATGATGCTTCGAAGTATATGAGAAGACTTGACTCCCAGCCGTCTTCTTGAAAAAGATCTTCCCATTCATCATACAACAAGCATGAAAATTTCTATCCCTGGAGAATTTCTGCGCTTAAAGAAACAAACGACGTTCATCTGCAGTTACTCTTTGATTAATAAAAATCAAATTGTCCGGCGATCCAGGAAAAACATCACTGCATTTTACATCAACCTTGATCGCTAGTCTTATTTTGTATGATTCGTGTAAATATAACCTGACACTTCTCAAAAGACAATTCAAGAATCCCATCCAAAGCACTCATAGTATTCATTGTGTCTTGCATCAACTTAGGGGTTAAGCCAATCACGACGATTTCACAAGTGCGATTCATAGAAAACGTCAAATCTCGTTTAATTGACTCTCGCAGATCACCATTATTCGTACTCTGCAAGTATCGTAGGCTTTATATTTCTGCTATATATACATTTGATGTTTAGAAAAAAAATTTTTGTCATATCTTTATCACTTGGGTGGGGGTGTTATAGGAATGCCATAAGGAAGTCATAAGCAGATCATAGGGATAAGACGAGGGGTCCATAGGGCATCCAAAGAGAGCCCATAGAGAGTCTGTAGAACTATCTCAGGTGGAACTAGAGATTTAGTCGGGACTTATGTGCGGTCATATCAAATATGTTTGTTTGTTTGTTTGTTTGTTTGTTTGTATGATAATCACACAAAATCTAACGAACCGATTTTGCTCAAATTTTGAGAGCAACTAGCTGAAATCCTCCAAAGTGCCGTAGGATGTATAAAATTGCAATATATAAAGTTGTTTTTGAAAAAAAAATTTTTTTTCGATTTCGTACCCCCTCCCCTTAGGCGGTTGTCAGGCGGTTGTCAGGTGGTTATCAAGGGATTGTCAGGGGGTAACCAGAGGATTGTCAGGGGGTAACCAGAGGATTGTCAGGGGGTTATCAGGGGATTGTCAGGGGTTTATCAGGGGGTTTTCAGGGGGTTGTCAGGGGGTTGTCAGGGGTTGTCAGGGGGTTGTCAGTGGGTTGTCAGGGGGTTTTCAGGGGATTGTCAGAAAATTTTCAGGAAGTTTAGGATAACAGGGTTTCGCCCGGGCGAAGCCGGGGCTTCAGCTAGTATATATATATATAATCTTCTTTTAAATGTCCAATAAAATTCTATAAGCATCCTATAAACATTCCTTAAACATTCCATAAACATAGTGTCCCTTAAGTGTCCCATAAGTGACGCGAGACCTTCATGTCATATGAAAGACCTTCATATCAGTACCTTATGTTGAGAAAATTTTTCTCAACATAAGGTACTGATATCATTAAATATTGTCAAGTACATTTGCAAATTTTACTTGAAAAATCAATTTAAGGAGTGAATCTACAATAAATTTTAATTTATCAACTAAAATGGTTAAGTACATTAGCTAACTTTAACCTTAAAGTGATAGAAAACTAAACTCCAAAATTATTATACTAAAACCTAACAAAAATAAGTAATCAAAAAAATATATACAATATAAAGAACATGCAAAAATGAGATTATTTTAGTTTTGTTAGTTTCGTTAATCTTGTTAATCTTGCTAGTTTTACATTTTTACATACTTCTTAGTTTCACTATTTCCGATAGTTTCATTAGTTTCGATGAAAAATAAAAACTTTGCGTGAACCATATTTATATGAATTCAGTATTAACCTCTACAACATATATAATGTAATATATAAACGATTATGATTCGCGCCAAGTTTTCTATTTTTCATCGAAATTAGCGAAACTATCGGAACTAATGAAACTAAGAAGTATGTAAAACTGTAAAACTAGCAAGATTAACAAAACTAACGAAAATAAAATAATCTTTTTTTGCATGTTCTTTATATTGTACATATTTTGTTGATTACTTATTTTTGTTAGGTTTTAGTATAATAATTTTGGAGTTTAGTTTTCTATCACTTTAAGGTTAAAGTTAGCTAATGTACTTAACAATGTTAGTTGATAAATTAAAATTTATTGTAGATTCACTCCTTAAATTGATTTTTCAAATAAAATGTGCAAATGTACTTGACAATATTTAATGATATCAGTACCTTTTATTGAGAAAAATTTTAGTTTTTAGTTATATTATTATATTTTCCAATTGTGCTTCAATAAGGTTTGAATTAAAATAAGATTTTACTTTAGATTTAATTTTTAAATTCAGAAAGTTAAATATGGTTTTTACGTCATTGCATATTATTTTTTAGATTTTTTTGTACTTGGCAATTACTTTTCAGTTTATCTGAATTTTTATGTTTTATATCAGTTTTTTTTTAATTAACTTATAAAAGAATGATGTCTTTATCATTTATTTATCATAAGGTCTCACATGCGTTCTAAATACTGTAAATACATTGTTTATAAGCTCATTAGATTCCATCATCGTCCCATAAACTTCCCATAAGGTTTGCATAAGGATCCCATTAATATCCCATAAGTATTCAATAAGCTTTCCATAACATTCCCACAAGCATCTCATAAATATCCCGTAAGCATCCCATAAGCTTCCTGTATGTATCTCGTATGCATCCCACAAGTATTACATAGGATTCCCATAAGAATCTCATAAGAATTCCATAAGTATCCCGTGAGCATCTTATAACTATCCCATAAGTATCTTATAAGCTTCCCATAAGCTTTCCATAACGTTCCCATAAAAATCCTATAATCATGCTATTAGCATCCCATAAGTATCCCATAGGCTTCCTATAAGTATCCCAAAATTTGTATGATACAAATTTGTACAATTTTGTCGTATGATAATGATTGTTCAAAGCAAATGATTAACCATGTTTGATAACTATAATTTGGCCATTTCTTGGCCTTATTGTCTGTCTGTCATGAGAAGTTGGCCTTAGCTGGACCTTAAGATGTATATAAATTTTATGTTTGTATTAATACTGTAATTATGTTACATACTACTATGTAACAATGATGTATCAGTCTAAAATAAAGCAAAATACCGATCATTATAGATAGCCATGATTTGGCCATTTTTTGGCCTAATTATCTACTATTTCTGATAAGGTGGCCTCAATTGGGCCTGGAGAGGTTCATAACCTCTCCAAGCAATGTTATGGCCAATTGAAGAAAATAATGCATGCTCGTACCTTACATGTATTTCATAGAACTTAGATCCTATAGAATAGCACTCGAATGCGCTGGCAATTTACTGGTATACCAATAGCATGTCACTGGCATGGCTCCAGCATGCCAGTGCTATTCCATGGTAGTGTTTATGATTTCGTAACCCCTAAGCATTAGACTGTGCCAAAAAATAAAAAAAATTGTTTACGCTCTTCTTTCAGTATACGTGTCTATGACCCAAAAAAAGAAAATTTCCCAACATTTCAGCCAATTTCATTGAATTTAAGAGGTCCATCAATTAAATGGAAATTTGGTGGAAATTTAATTTTTTATGATGAATGTCATTTTAATTTATTATTTATGGTAACGTGTTCAAAAACATTCTTTTTCAACAATTCTAATGAATCTAAATAATAATTTTAGGCAGTTTGTCTTAAAACAGTATGTTTTTATACTGTTCATCTATTATATATATTACGTTTTTTTTTTAATTTAGATTGTTATTCTCTTATATTGATTTTATTTATTTTATTTTGCATAAAAGTTACACAGCATATTATATATGAAAATACAATTATAGTCACTGAATATTTGCATTCTTACGAAATGTAGTATTTATTAATTATTAAATTTATTTTAATTCATTTAATTTTTTAATATTTGTATATATTAAAAAAACACATTACACCAGTTCTAAAGACTCAATTCGTATACAGGAAGGACAACGACAACATTAGACATGTAAACATACGAACAGTTTTTCTATCATAGTCATTGACTTAAAATTTGCAAGTCGTGGCTCGACTTTAAATAGCGCACTCCAGCATTTGCCTATTTGATCAGGGAACCACGAAAACCTGATCAGAGTGGCCGGCAGCGGGAATTGAACCCGCTATCTCCCGTATGCGAATCTGACAGCCTTAGTCACTGAGCACCAGCACGCTCGGCACAAAATTGTAGTCACTGAATATTTGCGTTTTTACGAAATTTAGTATTCATTAATTATTATATTTTTAAATTAATTCCTTTAATTTTGTAATATTTTTATATATTATTGATATAATTTTCGAATATTTTAATTTTTCATTAAATATTTTTTACAAAATTAAAACAATAATGACTCAATAATCTAATATTTTAAATTGTTTTAATATCTATATTTCAAATCAAATATATATCAGAATCTCTCGAATTTGCTGTTATTAGGAAAATTAAAATTCAATCATTACATTAGTTATTAATTTAATTTCGTAAATTGAAAATAAATTGAATGTTTATTTAAATGTTTCCGCCGGAGTAGTAATTACTACTTCAATTCTCGAGAATTGAACTTCGGTCCTTCAGGTTACTAGTCTCGTACTTTACCACTGGTCTACGGTGCCTTCGAAATTATTCTATCTAAAACATGAATACATGCTGAAGGTTTATTTTAGGCCAGAGCCAGTACTGAATCAGTACTGGGCCTGTGGTTGTAATTTAATAGTTTTGATAATGACGTAATAGCTTTTTTTTAACTTCTTTAGTATTTGCAATATATTTAGCACTTAATGTAAGAAAATAACTTAATTAACATTCATCTTATACAGTTTTTAGACATTGAAATTTTATTTCAAAAATTTTTTAATAAGAACAAGTACTGTTCCAGTATTCTGCCAACGAACGTTATTTATGTATAGACAACCGTTAGCCCTACCATTGAGACAGTATATTTATTCCAGCAAATATATATTGAGACAGTACATTTTGCTAACCATTGTTTGCCAGTACTGTGCTAGACTTCAGCCATTTGTCACCACTGGCTTAATACCAATATTTCTTTATGGGGTATTGATTTTGCACTACCTTCCAGTACTGACAAATCCGGCAGCAGTATTGTGTCAATATTACGCCATATAAATGTAAACCAATTTATATTAGGGTAATATATATAAACAATTTTTTTTTAATTCAATTTTACTTAAATCAGTAATACATGTATAAATTAATAAAATCTATAATTTACATATTTCTTGAAATTATTTGGAGAAAAAGAGATTTTTAATTATAAAATAAATGTGATATATTTTTTTCATTGTCATATTTTATTGTATAAAAATCAAAGTGTACATTTAATGAAACATCACTAACATGCGATACTGTATTGCAAATTGATCATATTCAAAAATGTGTAATACGACTATTATCAAATGTAACACATTTTAAAGCCAATTCTTAAATAATTTCAAGTATAACATCAATTATAAAATCAAAGTCAAACATTGATTCTCTATCAGTTAAACACGGCTATTTCAGTACGAATTTTTCATCACGGTTTGTTTAATCTCATAACTATATCCCATAAGCTTCCATAAGCTTACCATAACGTTCCTATAAGTATCCCATAAACTTCACATCAGCTTTCCATAAATGTCCCATGTATCCCATGAGCATTTCACAAGTATCCCATAAGCTTTTCATAACGTTCTCATAAGCATCCCTATTTTCCCAACTATTTTCGCGACTTTCAAAAAGGACTTTCGAATTTAGATATTCTTAATTCTGTGGCGACGGTTATAGTACGAATGTCAATTTTTGCTTGAAAGTTTTGAATGGTTGAAAGTTTTGATTTTTATATACGTGCACTTTAATTTTTATTTTTTGGGTTTATACTAAAAAAAAGGAAATGAAAAACTGCTTCACACTTTGACAATTTTAGCTTGAATTGACAGGCAACCTACTCCAAGTAATGAGAACTTGATTAATCAAGCAATTTTTACGGTGATACAATATCAAATTTGCCGAAAAAGGTTAGTTTTTGTCAAATGTCAAGTTAGCATAACTTAACCTGTCGCGTGTGGCCGTGCCATATATGGCACGCTCCATTCATGCGACAATTACTACTCAAATAAAGTCGAAATTCAATTAATTTTTTTGCATTTACTATTTGGATAATATATTAATAATTTGTATAACATAAAATAACAAAAAAATAGTTTATAATCTAATAAAATGTTTTCTTTATAAAATATTCATTTTCATGCTCTAAACTCTATTCAATTCTTTGCCGGCCCACGATCTCGCGCGGCGTGTAGCGCTACCGTACGTTACAGGTTAAAAGTCCAACAAAAATACTTTGTTTTATTCAAACTATTTCTGCTTGCTATGTTCTGTCAGCTTCTTATTTGTTTTTCTTAGAGTACACTAATAAAAGTAAACTTATAAAAATTATCATCTTTCTGACAAAATAGGGATGTACTTGTAAAAAACCAAAAAATTATCATCTTTTCTGATAAAAAGTCCTCGAAGCTTGAGAATTATTTTCATAAAAACGAATATATTTATCAGAAAAGATGATAATTTTTTGGTTTTTTACAAGTATATCCCTATTTTGTCAGAAAGATGATAATTTTTATAGGCTTACTTTTGTCAGTGTATATGTTTAAAGTAACATGATGAACACTTGGCTCAATTTCATTGATATCACAACTTTTTTATGTGACTCAAATTCGTTAAAAATTTTGGGCATAATAACCTTGGCTTGGATTGTTTACCTTTGTAAGGTTTTTTATTTTTATTATAGTAACTTAAATGTTTAATTAATTTCTATATATTTGAATACATAAATATATCTATCTATCTATTCTATTGAACAATAAATGTAAATAAATTTAAATTTCGCGCTTTATTTGATTTAATAATTTCATAATTATTTCATGTCTGTGTTGAAGCCAACTTCATGCGTGAGACTATGCCTCAACTGTCGTACGGCGTCGCACACGGTTGCTTTTGTCTCACGATTTCCATTAGATACTAATAGGTTAGACAGTTTTAAAGCGTGTTTTTGGTTTCCAGAAAGTAAGGTCGCGCTGTCTGTGTCGGTTGGCAGTTTTGGAATAACCTAATCTAATGGGAAAAATAAATAAAACCTTGGCTCGGCGGGTCATTCGCGCGACCCTTAATTCATTCAAATGTTTATGACATATTGTCAATATTTATATTTATTATTTGCAACTAAGTATTTTTTATTTAAAGTAATATTTAAGTTGAAATTATACACGCAGAGCAGAATTGATATAAAAATTTATGTTTGAAATTGAAATTTTACTGAAAGTTCAGTAGTACAGGGACAAATGCAAAATTTTGCGACAAATTACTGAACTTTTAAAT
>JABFPJ010002285.1:0-20329 GCA_022817425.1 Gryon sp. ZL-2020
TAATTGGAAAATTAAAATCCATAAAAATGCATTACATTATATGGCAAAGTAGGCTAATCTATACTTTGGAGCGAATTTTCTCTATGTAAATGATTACATGAAAAAATAAAAATATATTTGTTGAAAAACTTATTTATTAAGGAATAATTCCATATTAAAAAGTTAGTAGCTTAACAAAAGTTCCATTAAGTTATTGCAAATATAAAATAGTTGCACTAGCAAAACATTTGATAATGATCGAATGACAGGTAATCTTTTGAAATAATTTGCACGTTCGAAAAAATGTGGCAGCGTCGTATTTTTGAATAATTATCTAAAACGTAATTTGACAATAATATTAGACTATTATGGGAATATATATTGCGAGATCAATTCAATTTCAAAATAACGAATTATACAATTTATATACTAAAGTTGTCAGCTTTCAATTTTGACGTTTGTTATTAACATTCGAAAAGTCACAAAACTAATCAAATAACATACTTATATTTATTTTGTTTATTTTATATACGTTTTTTAATTAATAGTAATGCTATAAAAAATAATTATAATTTTTATGTATTTTGGATTTAATCAAAATGTATATTTATGATATTTATCGTAATTTGATAACAGTACTTATTTTGACTAGCTTGCGGCGATATAACGTCCTTAAATATAAAGATGTTTTACTAATATTAAAAAGTAATTGAAACATAAATACTCATGAAAAGATAAAGTAAAAAAAGAAAAATGAAAACTGAAGTCAATGAAGATGTAGAGATAATGCGATGCTTAGTTTACTGCTTCTGTTGTAAAACTGAAAATGTTCAACTAACTTTCTCATGCCCGTATATCCAAACATGTCCTCGGAGAACATAGAGTCTGCATCAATGATGACTGAATGCTCATTATTAAAGCCACCGTCCAATAGTGATATCAGATCCTCGGGTACATAACTTTCTGCGGTATCATCTGCGTCATCTCCTTCCTCGTCATCTCGCGACAAAAGATTGTTTACGGCTAAATTCACGTCCAAATTAGTGCGCTGAAATATTAATTCACATTTTCATAATTCAGTTTATGTTTGAATTAATGTTTAAATATTAAATTATAAGTTGAAATACAAACCTGTAACTCCCTCATAATGAGATTACGGCTTTTGCCTTGCAAAACCACTTGAGCTTGTGATATAAGTTCTTCCGGAACGTAGGGTGCAGGAACGGATACTATAGGCCGTGAGCCGCTGCCGCTGCTGCTGCCCATGATGACTCCTGGTGGGCGTATTCTGCCACTAGCACTACTTCCGGTTCCACTACCACCTCCACGAATCCCCGAACTGCTTCGCATAATTCGATTACGCGTACGTGTCGATGATGTCATTGTTCTTACACTGCTACCTGTGCCATTGCTACTGCTTGGAGCGGAATTTGCATTTCCAGTGTGGGTCTTGCTCGTACTGCAAATTTATAATTAAATTCATTCTTAATTATATATGTGTTTTACCATTAAAAAATGCTGCTTTTGTTTATTTAAAAGTTATTATTACCTTTTGTTGGGTTCACTTTTCCTAAGATCTAATCGATCATATAAAACTGTGAATGCAACACGACATATTCTGTTGTCTTCTGTTAAGAGGGCTATGTGAGTTGGTCCAACTACAATACGCTTTACTACGGTTTTCAATCCAGTAAAAGCTGATGGTGTTATAAATCCATATCGATTTATTTTCTCTGAAACTTCTTTCAATCTGAAATTTACAAAACAAACATAAACACCAGTTAATTAAATTAACATACTAATGATTTAGACATTCAAAAACCAAGAAATGATCTTATTCGGAAATGAATCAAGCAAATTTTAAATATGATATTGCTAATAAAAATGAAAGAAAACATTTGAAATTGTTTTATTTATAAGTAAACATATTTTTTGCTAAATTAACATTTAGAAAGAATACCTTGAAATAATATTCAATTTACATCTAGAAAAAATGATAATACTATAATAAAGTATTCTCATTATATCAGACATTATCTTTATATATCATAGTACACATGTATAGTAAAACATAAAAATATGATAAATATTTATTTTTTTTTATTTTCGACGAAATTAATACTTTGACTGAGTCAAATTTTATGTTATTATAAAATTAAACTCTTTTCTTGAAACAAAGAATCATTTTATTAAAAACGAAATTAAATTAAAAAATAAAGTAAAAACAATATAATTAAATATCTATTCATATGCATATTTGCAAATATTTCTTTACAAAAGGTACATAATGCCGCTTTAGATATTTTACACTTAAAACGGATAGTTACAATTAAGTTTTTTCGAGAATTAAGTATGGATACTTTATTTTTATATTAATAAATTTTTTCTTTGATTATTATTTGTTAAATATTTAAACTTATTAAATTTAATTGAACTGAAAATTGAATTTGTGAATTTATATCTGATGACTCATAAATAATATATCATATTATAATTTCACAATAGAATGCAATATTTTTAAAAACATATATAATTATAAATAAATACAGTTATATTAAGGGTACTGCATTAATGAAAAAATCAGTACTTAATCATTATGTAATGAGATTAACAAAATCAATCAATTACGGAAATATCTTTTTCACATTTATTTAATAACAATATGCCATTTATTTTTACAATAAATCTAATAATAAAAATATTTCTATTTAATAACTATTTATTTACCATTTCCGTTCATTTATGTGTTAATTACGTACAATGTATTACTAATAATGTGTACAATTATAATTATTTGAAAACCAATAAAATATTTTTTAAATACCAAAATATGCATCAAAAAATAGAATAAAACATAAATCAAATTCATGTAAATTTATCAAAATTGTACTTAAACATTTTAAATTAAAACAATCAAAGTTATTAAATTAATGCTAATTTCATATTAATTCGATTAAACATGACCTAAATTAACATCTCCATCGTTTCTTTGATCGTTTATTTTTCCTAATCATGACATACATTTCCATAATCGTTAAACAAATACCAAAGCTCATAAAAATCCAAATCAACAATTTTTTATCAAGTTTTTCTCCAACAATAACAAAAAGCCATCATAAAAGTTCCAAAACTCGCGAAAGTTGCTGCGAAAACGTTCATTTTCTTGAATTTTCTGTCGTGCAAATGGCACATGCATGCATCGCAACATCGAAACCCAAATATCACATCAACAAAAACAATGCAAATGTTGCTCGGCTGAAATTGCTTTGATCCCTCCCCCCTCCTATAATAAAAACTCATTTCAAATCATTGAGACAAATTGTCATCCAAACTTGTCGCGACCTGAAAATTAATGCGCGTCATATGTTAGCGAGATATCATTTCCCCGGATCGTGCAACTCTCGACATTACAATACTCATTGCATACGGCGAGTTTTTCATTTTTTTTTCTCTCTTTCTTCTTTCATTTGGAACAACTTTTAACCGCGAAAATTAATGAAAAATCATCGACTTTGCAATGTAAAAACAAATCTGATTAAGAACAACAAAGTTGTGACATGAAAATGGGAAATATTTAACCGGGTGGACGACGTAGTTAGAAATACGTAATCTCGGCGGAAAGGCCGAAGTTAATGGGACATGGCGATGCTCGGGCTCGGTTTTTTTTGGTGTCTTACCTGTCGTTAAGCTGATCGTCGGTGCCGGGCAACGGATGCACGACGAAGTGAATCGACGTCATGGCGTGGCTCGTTTCACCAGGCGTCAACTTGAATCAACAATTCCAATGATTAATAACACTTGTGCACGAAACTTTTTCTCTCGATGCCGAGGGAATGATGTTCAGCCATGTTTTGTTAAGAAACATCCAGTGCTGCGGTCGTAAATTCTAGAAGGGGTTAATTGTCGTAACTGCGGGTTCCGAAAAACATTCACTAGTGGCGACATCTGGATTGTCGATACTGTTTTGTTTCTTTTTATTTCTCTCTTTTTACTTTAAAACAAAATCAATAAAAAATTAATTAAAAAGATATATTACATAATTTATTAGTTAACAAAATTAATCAACTTTTTTATTATTACAAATTATTACAAATAAAATGTTGTCAATACAATTTTCAAAATAAAATTTTTTGAAAACGACGTTTTTGACATTTTTTTCTTAATAAATGATTTTTTTAATTTAATTATGTGATTATATATTATATTAAAGGATTTATTTTCTGTCAGAAATATCATTTAAATGTAATACATTACAATAAAACAAGTCGTTTCATCTCTGTTTAGTTTATGTAATATATACATATCTATTTCACTTGCACACAACCATTCTCAATGTTAGTAACTTTTACGAACACATTACTGCTTCAGTAGTTCAGAGATGCAGTTTTTCGTAACGTCATAAAAGTTGTTATGATATCAGAAATCAGTATTGCATAGAAGGGTTTATGTGCAGTCATTGCATTCCCTTGGTCAATTGCGTTTATTTTCAATAACGGAGAAAAGAGTTTACTTAATTTACGGAGTCATATTAAATTGATGGAAATGACGTCTGTTTTGGAAAACCTGGAGACCCAACTTGAGCTTTTCATCGAAAATGTACGACAAATTCGTATTATTGTCAGCGATTTTCAACCACAAGGACAAAATGTCTTAAACCAAAAAATGTGAGTCAAGGTTTTTCTTTTTTTAAAATCAACTATTATTTTAATTTATTTGTAACAATTCGAATGTTTTTTAAGATTTTTTTATTATAAACGTTTATAAACATAGATGTAATTTTTATATTTTGTATCTAAAAACATTTACAAAATAAATATTTCATTAAAGTCATTTCTAACTTAATTTAAGGTATTAATATGTTTCCTATTTAAAGCAAAATTTAACTTTTAATTATTAAATTATTATCAATTGTATAAAATAATGTAATTATATATGATTAAGCTTCAGAGAAAGTCTTGTGCTTCCAAAAAAATTGTAAATATAATCAAATACAGCAGAGTTTTAGTCGAAACAAAATTTTTTAGAAGTACATACAGGTAGAGGAAAATTACCGAATTATATGGCTTAAGATAAGAAGATTAATCGGCCTAAAATAACCATAAAGACTATTTATAGAATCATGTTTATGATTAGTTTTACCTGAGGTTAGGTTTGCTTCAGATAAAAAAATCAACGTTTACCATATCATTAAAAAACTGTTTTTGTTAAAAATCATTTTGTCTATTCTTATTACCACGTGATGTATTTAAAACAGAAAATTTAAATGGAAATAGAGATCGCAAATCATAAAAAATACCATAACATAAAGTCATATATATATATATATCTTTTTTTCTATTTTCAGAAATGGTTTGGTGAATGGTCTTCAAGAAATTGATAAACTGAAGAACCAGGTGCAAGATGTTCATGTTCCTTTGGAAGTATTCGAGTAAGTATCTAAAATAATAATTATCATCAAAAATTTAATTATTTAAAGATATTTAAATGATTTGTAAAAAAATAAAGATAAATTCATTGTTTCATTAATAATGTTAATATTTTAATTTCATAGTGACGAAATTTTATTTAGAACATTACTATGTAAATAAGAAGAATGCAGTAATCGTTACTTTGTAATTACTGTGATTATAAAGTAATTTCTAAGCATCTCATAGTTTTATAATTGTATTATACATGTTTTTTGTCTTGAAGTATAACTATTTTAAAGAATTTGTATAATTATAAACTAATTATAGTAGGTTTAAAATTGCTGTATAATTACTTCACATGTTATTATTACTTTTCAAGTTTAAATTATTTCTAACAAAATAACTTCATTTTCTTTCAGTTCAATTCAAACTAAAGTTTAAGCTAAAAAATAATACATGCAAATGAATTTAAACTTAATAATACAATGTTTGTATTTTTTAGTTATATCGATCAAGGAAGGAATCCTCAACTTTACACAAAGGACTGCATTGAGAAGGCTTTGACAAAGAACGAACAAGTTAAAGGCAAAATTGACGCATACCGCAAATTTAAGGCCAATATGTTGTTGGAACTCAGTCGAGTATTTCCTAACGAACTTAATAAATACAGAGCGATTCGTGGAGATGAATGAAAGTTATAAAACATGATTAGCGTTTATATTTTAAATTAGAAAATAAGTTTGTTTGTACTTTTATTTATAAAAAAGAAGCTTATGTTAATAAGTGATTGATTGATTGATAAATAAAAAACTTGTGTCAAACTTTCTTGAATGCCATTTATTTAATAAAAAACTCATTGTTGTTAATGCAAAGTTATATGAAGTTTCATTAACTTTTAGTTTAATTACATATTAAGTTTCAGTTTAAACCATTTTTAACAGTTAAAGTAAATATTTAATGTTTAAATGATACTTCTTAACGTTAGAATAAAAATTCGGGTCATTTTTCTAAATGAAGTTTAACGAGTATAATTTGCGCGTACTCATATTATAATAACTTGAAACACATTTATTCAAAATTATTTCAAATTATAATCATGTGAATGCATCAGGCTTAAACATCTTTTACTTCAATCTAAAATAATTTGAAGCAAATGTTTCGTTAATGTTCATTTTGACATGAAACATTTCGTTTTTTGTTATTAAAAAATTCCATTGACGTCTTTTTAACTGTTTATATTTTTTAGCCATTCAAATAATTCAAAAGATAAAAAACACCGTCTTAATTCAATGATTTATCTGACTCGATTAAAATTCTTTGTTCATCTTTGCTTAATTTATTCTTATCTCGCGAAGAGGAGCGTATTGAAAAAACTCGTTTTGAATTTAACATAATCTTCTGTCTTTCAAATTAACATCAAAACTTATTAAAACATCGTTGGTGCGGTTTTTGCAAAACATTTCCATAAATTGATATTCACACATTTATTTTAACGGTTTTATTTTAGAATTGATTTGTTCAATTTATCAAATCTCTACTTAATTTATTATTATTTTTTAAGTCAAGTGATAACGTCATTTGCAATATTTATTCATTAATAAAACAAACAAAACTAGAGATAAACATTTTTTTATCTAATTATACTCTTTTATTAATTTTATGGTACAATAAAAAATGTATTCTTTATAAATAAATTTCTAACATATAATTGAAAAGAAGTTAACTGATTGTAACTGATACTTAAACGTACAATTATCAATAAACTCATTAATCTTTTTTTATATGCAAACCTCATTTGACTGAGTTACCAAACTACGAAATTATGATTACAGTGATTACATTTGTCATTATTTTATCTTGTTTATTTCTGAAATAAGAGAGAACAAAAATGCATTAATTGCTATAATAACAGGCTAGTAAAATTTCTCTTATTCAAGATAAAACAATGGTTTATTCACGGTCTATGCAAATCTCAACCATCGTCCCCACTCGCTGAAACTCCGCCTTCTACCCTCTCTCTCACGTAAGTATAAAACCTCAAAGAGTAAAATGCTGTTGTGGGACTGAATCAAGTTCTCATGAATGTTCCTTATCGACATTAACTTTTCGTTGCTTTGCGATGATTGTGCCTCTTCTATTAGCTCTTTTACTACAAATTAGAGTCAATGCAGAAGCTGAGTTTTCGTAAGTAAAAGTAATTTTTCAAGTAAAGAAAATTGCGGAAATATATTTTTTAAGTAAAAATATATTTTTGTTATTCAATAGGAATAATTATAATATTAATATATTATAACATAATTAAGCTTTGATATAATAAATAAAAATATTATAACTAAGAGTATATAAACTTTCCTTTTTTCAATTCTGAAATTTAAACTCGAAATATTGAAATAATACATTTTTGTTATTATAAATATATTTGCACATTTCCTAGTCCATTAAATAATAATATACTTGGATGAAAGATTATAAGAATCAATTTTGTATGTAAGATGACGCGTGAAACTAGTTCGGTGAAAGTGTTTATGTTTGATATAGAATGTAGGGCTCAATAAATTTATGTATTAAATAGAAACATGGCTTTTTGTATTAAAATAGAAAGTACAATTGAATTCATCAAAAAGTCAAATCAAAACATGCCAAAAAGTGAATTATTTTGTACGAATATAAAAAATGAACAAGAATTTGTAAATAAGAGGGACTTTATTTTTTTGTTTATTTTTTAGAGGCAATTAATAAAGGTTTTCCTCTTGACTTTATTTTTGTTTAATAAATAAATAAATAAATAAATAAATAAAAGAAGAGCTTTTTTTATTCTACAGTTCTCCATGGCAGTACAAATGTAATGCCGGACATTGTAAAAAAGCGGAAATTGGTGCAAATGAGACGGCGCCGCAGTCTCTTGCAGTTTGCCAATTATTTTGCGGTTCGTCGGGATCTTTGTGGCCGAAGCCCACGGGGCACGTGTCTCTGGGAAATTATGTCGTCCATTTGAATTACCGAGACATTGCGGTAGCAGGTGTGCCCCGTCGCACTAAAGCCGGAAAGCTGCTACGAATGAATATTGATAGACTGAAAAAGAATTTACTGTCTTTGAAGGCGCGAGCTGGCAATGCTGGTCTACTCGTTCATTTTCAAATTGCCAATGAAAATCCAAGCGCAATCAAACTTACGCTGAATACTAATGAAAATTATACATTAAATATCAAGCAGACTGATGACAACACTGTAAGTATTATAGAAATAAAATGTTAAACAAAAATTTAGTTTATTTAAAAATAATGTTAAAATTCTTTTTTTCAGATTAATGCCACGATTGTCGCTGACAATTACTTTGGTGCACGTCATGGTTTGGAAACTTTATCGCAATTGATAGTTCACGATGAATTGAATAATCACGTGAAAATTGTGAGGGATGCACATATTGAGGATGGCCCAGTTTATCCCTACAGAGGCATACTATTGGATACGTCGCGTAATTTCGTTGATAAGCAAACTATATTGCGAACCATCGAGGCCATGGGAATGTCCAAACTCAATGTCTTTCATTGGCATATAACTGATTCGCACAGTTTTCCATATGTCAGCAAAACTTGGCCACTCTTGTCCAAATACGGAGCTTACAGTCCACGCAAAGTTTATACTAATGATGACATTAAGGAGATCATTGAATTTGGACTACTGAATGGTGTGAAGATCTTGCCGGAATTTGATGCACCTGCTCATGTGGGAGAAGGCTGGCAGTGGGTGAGATTATAATCTGAATTGATAACAAACTTTGTTGAATTCAATTTCAAAATTTGACCAAACATTTAATTAATATGAAATGTTCATTTCAGGTTGGAAATGATACGACAGTGTGTTTCAAAGCCGAACCGTGGAGAAGTTATTGCGTAGAACCACCTTGCGGTCAATTAAATCCAACGAGTGAAAAAGTGTATGAAATTCTCGAAGGAATTTATAGCGATATGATCGATGACTTTGAGCCTGATGTGTTTCACATGGGCGGAGATGAGGTGAACATTGAATGCTGGAAATCCTCGAGCAAAATACAGGACTGGATGGTAAACAAAGGATGGGATACAAAGACGAGTGATTATTACAGACTGTGGAATCACTTCCAGACGAAAGCCTATGACACATTAACGAAAGCTAATGATGGCAAAAAGATGGAAGTGATTTTGTGGACCAGTGAGTTGACCAGCGAAGAGAATTTGAAGTATTTAGATCCTGAAAAATATATCATTCAAGTTTGGACAACAATTAGAGATGACACGATCAAACTACTGTTGGAAAATAAATTTAGAATTATATTTTCTAACTACGATGCTCTTTATTTGGATTGCGGGTAAACTAATGTTAATTCTTACAAACTAAGATATAATAAGACATCGATATATGTAGCGAATAAAGTCCCATGTCGTTGCATCGTTGAAAAATTTATTTATTAAATATTTTCTATTTTATCGTTTTTCAACGATGTAATGACATAGAACTCTATTCGTTAGATAAGATGATATATGTATAATTTGACAATTTTTTACGGATTTACAGGTATGGAGCTTGGATTGGAGAAGGTAATAACTGGTGTTCACCATACATTGGTTGGCAAAAGATCTACGAAAATTCGCCGAAAATTGCGCTTGAAAAGTTCAATATGACTAATGTTAAACATGAACAAATATTAGGTGTGTGTTTCATTTATTTTTTCATATATCTTAATTTATTTAAATGTATGTAAGAATATAACAAAATAATGTGTTAACATAAATCTCACAGCAATATTATTCAATTTCAACTATAGGTTCGGAAGCAACTCTTTGGTCTGAACAAGTGGAAGGTGCGGCAATTGACACAAAACTGTGGCCAAGAGCGGCAGCCATGGCTGAAAGAATGTGGTCTGATCCAGGTTTCACTTGGCATCACGCGGAAAACCGATTCCTGTGGCATCGCGAAAGACTGACAAAACGAGGAATTGTTTCGGACTCACAAGAACCCGAGTGGTGCATTCAAAATCAAGGCGGTTGTTATTAATTATACCTTTGTTTAAGTAATAATTATAACTACTTTTAATTGTTTATCGCATTTTTTTGTTGAAAAAAGGTGTATTAAGTTTTTAAGTTCGACTGTGTTATATTATGTAGTTTATATAATTATTATATTGAAAACATAATGACGTAACAGAATAAGTGAATTGTGATAAACGACGAATGAAACTTATGATATTTTGTATGCAATGCAATCAAAGTAATCGATAAAATAAAAATTTTGTAATTCTATCGTTTAATCATTTGTATTTTCTTTGAATATTACTGACTGTGGAATTCAAAATTAGATAATTGCAGAAAGTTTAATAATAGGTAAATCATAAAACTGTCATGTAATCATTCAGATAATTACAACGCAAAAAGTTGCTAGATAAAGTTCCGAGAGTTAAAAAGTTGAATCATTGCTCAACTATGATAGTATCGATTTACCAGATTTTCGTGTTTTTAATTAGTTACTGTTATGTGTATGGATTTAATAGGTAATATAAAGTTAAATCTATCATTAGTTAGAGTAAATATATCACGATTATTAATGTCTAAACAAATTATTTGAAAAGTAATGAATGAATATAATTTAGTTCTCCGTGGCACTACGAATGTTCCCATGGGTTTTGTCAAAAAGAAAAAATAACGAGAGCAATAGTGGAACCGAAATCGTTAGAATTATGTCAGCTAACTTGTGGCGAATATGGTCCATTTTGGCCCAGACCAACAGGACCGGTGATATTAGGAACCCAAACAGTGTTCGTTAATTATAAAAATATCACTCTTGGCGGAGTAGATGCTGAAACAGTGGTTGGCAATTTTTTAAATCAATTTATCGAAAAAATACAAAAAAGAATGAAAAGGATGTTAACGGAAAATAGTGTTGGTGGTGGTTATGCGATCAAAGTCAACATCAGTTTGAAACATAAGCAATTTTCAAAATTCACCTTCGACACTGACGAAAGTTATAAACTTAAAGTTGAACAATTAGGTGAAGGAATAGTAAGTTGGAAAACTTTCTTTTTTTCGAGATTTATTTTTCTTTTTCTTCAGTAACTTTGAAACTAATTTTCTCAGGTGAGTGTAACCATAACAGCTGACAATTATTACGGAGCACGTCATGCTTTGGAAACGATGAATCAGTTGATAGTTTTTGACGACACCATCGACGAGATGAGAATGCTAGCAGACGTGACAGTAAATGATAGACCAAAGTATCCCTATCGAGGAATCATGTTGGACGTGGCGAGCAATTTTATAGAAAAAAGCGCGGTGATTCGTACGATCGAAGCTATGGCGATGTCAAAGATGAATACACTTCATTTACGTCTGACGGACTCTAAGAGCTTTCCCTATTATAGCCGAAATTATCCTCTTATGTCGTATTATGGCGCTTACACACCATCAAAAGTTTATTCGCCGATAGATGTGCAAGAAATTGTTGAATTTGGATATCTGTATGGTGTTAGAGTCATTCCAGAATTTAGTGCTCCTGCTCATGTTGGTGAAGGCTGGCAATGGGTAATTTTTTTTTATATTTTAATTAAATAGTAATAAAAAAACTCTTCATACTTATAAACATAAGGTTTCTTATAAAATAATGAACGAACAAAATTTTTTAGGTAGAAGACGACGTTATAACTTGTTTCAAAGCCACGCCAAGGTACGAGTTCTGTGCAGTCCCACCATGTGGTCAATTGAATCCAATCAACCTGAAAACCTACGACATTCTCGCAGGAATTTACACGGATTTATTAAACGACTTTGAGCCGGTTATGTTTCATATGAGTGGAAATGACGTTAACTTTAATTGCTGGAATGCTTCGGCGAATATTCAAAACTGGATGTTAAAGCATGGAATGGATCTGACGAAAGACAATTTTCGTCTATTATGGGATCAATATCAGACAAGTGCTTATGATACGCTTGTGGAAGCCAACAATTATCAGAAGATACCGGTTATTCTGTGGCAGAGTGACCTTGTGGATCCCAAGTATATGCGGACCATTGACCCTAACAAGTATACCATTCAAATAACATCAAAGACCACAGCTAAGTCGGTTGGCAGAATTATTAAACATAATTTTACGGTGATTCTGTCGAATTATGACTACTTATATTTAGACTGCGGGTAAGAGTTTATCATTCATTCATTTTATTCATGATTAATGATAATAATGGATGATTTTTTTTATAATCTTTTAAAAGGCAATATACTTTTTTCTTTTTTATTCTTCTTTTTAATTTTATCTCTTTTTAAGGTTCGCATCTTGGATAGATGAAGGCAATAACTGGTGTTCTCCGTACAAAGGCTGGCATCACATTTATGAGTATTCTGCCAAAGAGATTTTTAGAATCCATAAAATACCGAATAGCTTGCATAAATTAGTTCTTGGTAAATAAAATAGTTGTAATTAAATGTCTGATATATGATGATAAACAATAACTTTTTATATTGATAAATTTTAGGTAGTGAAGCAGTTTTGTGGTCAGATCAGGCTGACGGTTTAGCAGTTGATATGAAATTATGGCCAAGAACCGCAGCTCTTGCCGAGAGACTTTGGTCCGATCCTGAAAGTTCCTGGGAGGAAGCTGAACAACGATTCTTAAGACATCGCGAAAGATTGACGAGTATTGGCATTTTCGCTGACTCGCAATCACCAGAATGGTGCTTACGCAATCAAGGACAATGTTCAGAATGATAAATTAGAGAATAAGAAGGACTTTCTTTTTTCTTTTTTTGTTCATCATTTATATTTTGTTTATTTGTCTAACATTTAATATTTCCAAAAATATTTATCACATAACATTCGAATATGATTGTTCGTTCTTTTAGGTACGCATTATTTTTTAACACTTAATCGTAAAAAAATTAAATGTAACAAATAAAAAGGACAGACTTTAAAATGCAACGACACAATGGCTATTTACATAAGTGAACGAGTGAGAAATAAAAATATTCAGCATATTGGTTTTTCGATATTCTTTTTCTATCGATTTCACGAGTAATTTAATATAAAAACAAGTTAGTTTCAATGTTGATTTAAATTGAAACAAAATATTTCTTTATTAATAAATAACTTGTAGTTATTTTTAATCGTGTGACATTAATAGTTAACATTTAATTAATGTAACATTAAATCAACTTTGATTTTAGTTCAAGTAGAGTTGATCATCAATTTTGAATTATAAATAATTTAATATCAGTTTAATATCGTTTGCAGATGATGTTAAACTTATCAGCGTTGTATAAAATATTAGTAAATTTAGCAAACAGTGTGGTTTTCAATGATTCAATCAACATCAATATTTTGATACAAACGCAATTAATTATTCAACTATTATTAATATTCACATGAATAATTCAGTCAATGTATGATATCGTAAATTTATTTTGTATCTTCTAAATTTATCGATTGTGTGTGTTTGTGTTTATTAACATTACATTTTTAAAAACTGATTATTTATTTAATTGAAATCAACTCATTGGTAACAACGAATAATTAATTTATAATAATTAATAATAAATACATTCAAAATTGATTTCAATTTGTTTCAACTTTTCCGTAATAATCTATCGTTTATTTACACTTAATAACAACTTAAACATTAATTTCACGTGGATTTAACGTTGAATAAATTACGTTTTGCAATATATATTTAACGTTGTCATTAGGCTATCATTCTCAAAGAATTGAGAAGACAGTAAATTTGTATTACTTTTAACAGCAAAATTGTGAGACTTGTATCGACAAACAAAATATTTTACACGAAAAGTTCTTGAAGATACTTTTTTATCGCATACATAACAGACATCCTCAAACGTTGTTTCAATAATGTGTTGTTAAAAGGTGCTGTCTTTTTCATCGAAAGATGTTTTCACAAAATAAGTCGTTAGAGTGCCTTTGCCTTTTACGTAAATGGGCCCACGACACGTAAGCTCATATCCAGCATTTTTTAATACTTTCGCCGTGTCTTCAGTAACTTGGAGTTTTCCCATTTCTCCGCAGCTATCCATTCTAGAGGCTACATTTACAGTATTGCCCCAGATATCGTATTGAGGCTTCTGAGCGCCCACCACCCCAGCAATTACAGGACCATGATTCAGACCTGCCAAGATAAAAAATGTTGCTTCAAATATTTGCTTTAAATCTATCTTTGTTGGAACTGTTAATTTACTCACCCATTCGTAATTGAAATCTCTGAAAAGATTCACGGTTGATTTGATCGAGAATCGTCATTAGAGCGATGGCGAATTCAACCAGAACTATCACGTTGTGATCCTGTTGTCGCACGGGATCTTTCTTTCGAACATTAAACATGTAAGATGATTAATTCACGATTCTGTAACAAAATAGAATAATCAAATATCAACTTACCTTGAAATCATTATCTTCCTTGCCTGGACTTAATCCTGAAGCCAACATATATGTGCTTCCAATGGTTTTAATCTTTTCGATTCCCGAAAACTTTGGCTTCAATAAGAGTTTATCAAAGTCGCAAATAATTTCATTGAGAAGTCTCAAACATTCTAGGCCTTGTTTATTAATATCAGTTTCGTCATAGAATTCTTTGTAATTTGGAATCGATGCAAACATCACAGCGATACTACTGTAACTTTCGTGATATAATTCCTGTTATACAAATAATATCTTATTTATAATCAAATAATTGAAATATTAATAATAAGCTTAGATAATAAGTCAAAACTAACTTGAGTTGTTCTGGTGGTTAAAAAGTGCTCGGCCACATGCGCCGGAAGTATATTTTCGAGTAAGATTTTGTTAATTCCCCGCATGGTTTCCACTTGATCTTGTTCAATTTTCAGTTTATTCTGCCAGAGAAAATTTGTTCTCGACATAAATTCAATCTGACGATCCAGTACGTGTAATACCAAACTTACAAGTAATAATAGATAACCGATCTGTAATATGTATTGGACACCAGAAAATCTAGAACAAACGTGAAATAAATCCATTTATACAATGAAAGAAGAAAATCATAAGTAAAGATAAAGATCAACATCATAAAGTCTCCTAGCATTTCTTAGCGAAGCGAACATATTCATAAAAGAATAATGACCTAATCTATTACTAAATCAACTGTTTCACGTCAGGGGAAATTAGGCTGAATTGTTATACCGATGGTTTCAATTCCAAATCAATCTTGCATCAACGTCAGGATTTTCATGTTAATGTTGATATGATTATTAGTATTAATGATGTAAAAGGCAATTGAATTGAAATAATTCACTTATTTTTTTATAGAACGACCCTTTAAATTAAGTTTAAGTTTACAACGTAAGTTTGGTAGATTAATTAGGGTTAATTCACTATTAATAGTTAATGAAATTGTTGTCTTACTCGTTTCCAGGACTAGAATAGTAGATGGCTATAAGAGGAGCTTGTGTGAGTGCAGCGATCAATGTAATCGTCGAAATTATCATCATACAAAGTTTTAACAGCGATCCTACTCGTAGATGCACCCATCCTATTGATAGAGCGACAATTCCGCAGTACACATACACCTTTAATAGATGAAATATACATTTAGTCAATGAATGTAAATTGTTGAATAAACAAACATTAATATTTAATAAAAGAATATTGTAAAATAAGAAGGAAATATTTATCTGTAAAAAGTGTATATTACTGTTGATCAGTAAATACGGAATTGTTATTAAATTATTTAAGATCAATAAGATTATTATTTTAAAAAACACGTCACGATTCTTGTTATTTACATGAAATTGTACTATATTTAACTCATTTGAATGAATCAAATTTATATAAAACAAAATTAATAAAGAACATAAGACAAGTTTTGTTTTCCATTTAGACAATTTAATAATAATCATTTGCATTTTCATGTAAAAAGTTTTTAAATGTTTTTTTTTCATGTTTCATTTCATGTTTTTAAATATTTGTAATTTTGTATTATTAAATGTGTAGCAGTATCAAAATACATCTAGAATAAAAGTTTTATTTGTTTAAATCTTAGTTTTAAATTTACTTTACTTTTTGAAAAGTATCGTATTAAATAATATTTGTTTACAGCATAAAATGAAATAAAAGATATTTGATTTTATGATTAATATTAATTCAAAATGTTATCTAAATTGTATTGAAATTTATCGTTCAGCTAATAAAATAAGCGATTCATTTGAAAGCATATAAAGGTAATAGTTATTTACCGGCACGCGTGTAACATGTTGCAAATCCACTAGACTAACAACCGAGGATGCAATTGCCAAAACGACGGTGATTATGTAAACGGCGATTCTAATCTCTCTACTCAATATAATGCGGTCGACAGGCTCATCTGGCGCGCTGTTGGTTCTGCTCGCCACCCACGAGGTGACGGTGAAAATTGATAAGCAAGCTATGCCCGCAACAAAGCAGCCGTAGACGGTGATGCTTCTGCAACAAGAAAGAGTGAACAAAAATGAGACGCTTTTTGTGTCCTGACGGTGTCTCTTCTTAAAAATGAAACGCATCGTCAGCATTACTCGGTGCATTATTAAAGGCACTGTTATAGAAGCGTCTCTAGTTGATGACAGTGTGTAAGAGACACTTTATATATATACATATAACCAACTAACTTAACGAAGCTCATAATACCTTGGGAAATAAACGATCTGCATACAGAACATCGTTGCATAAAGGCAGCTCGAAATCAGAACGTACCAGGGATACTGTTCGTCCTTTTGTTCGCGATATTGGCGCTCGTGATCTTTGTCCTTAAACCAGTATGTCAATGGGGACATACCTTCACCCCCTTTACTGCACCACTGTCTGATTTTGTTTAAACATAGACCATTAGATCAATTACATTTACAAACTTAACTTACTAAACTAAATTAAACTAAACTGAACTTAATAATTACGTTTGAATTGAATTTACATTTTTGATCGCCAATTTACCAGATTGATGATTAGCATTACCGGCTATTGGATTGCAATTTAACATTCTAATAATTGTAATCCAACATTTGGGTTTCCAATCAAAAGCCAAAAGATTATTTATACATTTTAAAAACGTAAAATCACCTAAAATCAAAACAGTTGGCACTGTTGTCCAAAAAATTGGATTCAATCATAGCGATGCTCTGAAACAAGTAACGAAGTATTAATCAAATTTATTCGTTTTTCTATTAGAATAATTATTTGAATAAAAATAATAGATTTTTTTTTAACTTACAGTTAAACCTATATTTTTAGCTAAAGTGGTGGCTTCCGCTATATTTGCAAAGGGTTTATCTGCGCCCCAACATTCCACGTACTTGGTCATTTTGCTGCTTGGTCGCGACCTGCGCGAAAAAGTTCATATCAATTCAACTTGTTCAGTTCAAATATTTACGTTATCTTCGCGTGCTTGCTATGTGACTGATATTCAATTCTAGTGCGGGATACTTTTGTTCTGTACATTCGCGTGCGGATAAAAGTTTATTCAAAAGTCCGTAATAAAGTATGTTTGATGATTATTGAATATGTCATGTTTGGAAAATTAACTTTCGTGAAACTGGAAATGACGTTTGGAATATTGTTATTTCTTTATTATAATTTAATTTTAGTTAGTTCTATTTTAAAATTTAATATCCAAACCTGGAAGGTGCTGGACCAGGACCTCTTATATGATTTTTTTCATTCTTCGACTCGTTGTTTTCTTCGGATTCCTGCGAGTAGATTATATACATTTTTGTTATAATAAACTAGTTGAATTAATAATGAATAATTAGTAAAAATTAACAATGAATTATGATTATTATAAATTGCGATTCAGGTGGATTTTAAGTTAGAGCTGTATTAATAATACAGCGCGTTTTGTTTGAGCTTCAATTTAAATCCGGTATTACATCTCTTACAATTATTTGTTTTCAGTTCATTGTTATATAGACATAATGAATATTGTATGTGAAAAATAAAATAATATTACTGCATTATTACAAAATTATGAATAAAAATGGTGTAATTATGCAATTAATTAAGGAAATAAATCAATAAATAAGAATAAGTACCTTTAGAGGAACAATAAGATACGTCTCAACATTGTGATTTGCCAAGTAAGATTCTCGTGAGCCACCATTGCCTGGTTCGACCTTAAAGCGATCGCCAAGTTGAAGTAATGTGGCTTTTGTAATATGAACTCGCCTGTAAAAATTATTTCCCAAGAATTAGTTAAAACTTTGTGTGTAACCAAAAACTGCAAGTTGACAAATTTATAGAGATTACTTGGTAAAAGGTAACGACGCATTAATATCAATGAAATATGGATACAACGAGTGGAAAAGCGCCGATCCTGTTGTATATAAAAAAGAGAGAAATAAAGCTTTTTGTGAAAAGCTATCGTATTGTACAAAATAAAGTGACTCTCAGCGACATTCGATAGGCGTTTGACGATGCGTGAGTTGATTTGTTTTAAAACAGCTTTGAGAAGCAGAGCACATAGATATATTTTAGTTTGTTTAATCTCACTTATTTTGATCAAAAAATTAGTATATATTTTACATTGAAAATCATTTGAAGTTGTATGTAGTTGCAGATTCATTTGAACAAAGTTTTACGTTAATTAATCTACCAACTTAGTTTCAATGTTTAGTGACTTTAGTAACAAATACTAGTATTTGAGTAACAACATTTATCAATTTTAGTAACAAATTCGTAGATAAATTAATATTCAGTAGCGGTTAGTTATTATAACTACTGCATTACATATTTGGTTTTTGATAGATAATGAAAGGGATGCGCTCGGAAATGTTGTAGAGCGTCTTGCGGCTTGTAATACAGCGAGCCTTTAATTGTGCATTAGTTATATCACTAATTAATACGCCGAGACACTCACCCAGGTAGACCGCCGCTTTCCATATGATTAGCGAGAGTAACGTCGTCGCTCCAAACGTCGAATTGCCATTTTCGCAAACCCAACACACCGCAAAGCACATTCCCCGTGTGAATTCCTATTCTCATATCGACGTTGAAGCCTGTCGCTTCTCGAACGAATCTGCAATCAGTGACAATTGTTATTCTCCGCCAGCAATCTCCATAACTTTACTGCCATCGAAGAACAGACACATTTTTTCACACATTTTCCAGTCATTCAACCAGAAAAATGTTATGCTAATCCTTTGATGTTCAAGTTTTTTTTGGCAATTTGACATTCAAATTTATTCGTTCAATTTTGAACATTTATATATTCAATTAGTTTATTTGCTTAATTTGCATATTTTTTACTGTGTAAAGATAATTTCAATTTAAAAAAATTGGGTATTACAATTTAATTTCTGATGAAATGAGACATTTTAGATTTACACGTTCAACTATTATAAGTAAATTTTACTATAAATTTAACGATATAGACTTATAAGAACAACTTGTAAAATGTTTCTCATAAATTTATCGTCAAATTTTACTACACTGAAAGACAACTGATAATAAAATATACTATGAATAATACTACTCTTGGGATGTTGCGAGAAAACAAAATATTTTACTATAAAACATAGTAAAATTAGTTTTAAAAGTAACAAAATGTTTGAAATAAATACTGTTATAAATCGCTACTTTCATATTTAATTTTACTACGTTCCATAGTGAAATTGTTCTTTTTTTGAAACGTCCCAAAAGTAGTACTATATATAGTAAAATTTAATATTATTTATAATAAATTATCATATCAATTTCCTCTGAGTGTATAAATAATACATTTTTTTCAATAGAGTAAATTTCAAAATAAATATTCCATTTGTACCATAAATTAATGTAATTCTTTTGTTAGGCTCTTATAACCCACACGGACGAAAATATATTTCTCAAAATATATTTGAAATATATAATTTCTTGCCGTTTTACGTATAAAAAATATATATTCTATATATTTTTTTATATATTTTATATATATTTTTACACATAT
>JABFPJ010002286.1:0-20325 GCA_022817425.1 Gryon sp. ZL-2020
GACTGACGACTGACTGACGACTGAAGACTGACGACTGACTGACGACTTACAACTGTAAGGTGTAGGCCTACAACTGAACAACTGAACAACTTGTTACCACTGGTCATTTATTTCCAATCACCCTGTACAAATTAAAAGCAAATAAAAAAAATAATACAAGAATCAACCGTAAAGAAATAATAAATAAATTCGTTCCAATTTTTTGCATCAAATTCTTTAAAGCTAAAAACAAGATATTTCAAACGTAAACTTGTTTAATAATTTTCATCGGATGAAAGTATATCACACAAATGATTTTACTACAAAAGCGATAAAATGCTTTTTAATTGTTGTTCATTGAAATAAAAAATATGTCGCACATGAGGCATGATTCCATTGAAAGTTCAAATCTTTTGTTGCACAATTATTGTACCGAATTAACAGTCATTTGACCTTTTTTTAAACAATTCAATGATTGCAAAACAAGCTTGATATAGAATCAATAATAACAATGACATACAAACGATTTGAACGTTCAAATAGATGTTTGCTTGGCTCGAAAAGAGGAGAAAAAGATTATACATGCAACAAGGCAAAATGATTATTTAGCGCTATTATTTCGATGTATTCCATGTTTTCTTTCACAAAGTAAACGAGACTATCATCTCGCGCAGAATTAACGACTCTTTATGCTATTATGTGATGTTGCAGCGAAAATGATGATCACATACATACACACATACATAGACAAACAGCAGAATACCCACACACCTCATTCCATATAGATTGCATGTCTGACGATAGCGTATGTCGTGTAAAACATTTACGACCTATCGATCGCAACACGTACACAATTCAACTGAAACTTTATGCACAGTGTTATCCAAATTTTCTTCCTCTTTTTTTGGACAAATAATAATACCGTTATTATAATACATAGTCTGAGATTTCATCATAAAGTTAAGCAAAACTTTTGAGCGTGTATTTAGAACTATTATGGAGTTAATATTGTTACATCAAAAACAGCTAAAAACTCGTTTGTAATGAGATTTTTACAGTAAGACAGAAATTAATAAGGATAACTATGTTTCATAACAAAGTTGAAAGCTGAAAAATGCAAAATTAATGATAAAGATTTGAATGAAAGTAGTCATTCAAATGCGAAACTTTTCTTATATTTGTTTAATCATGTTTTTTGTCGATCTTGCTTTTGCTTTAGGTATTAAGCAAGATTTTTTTTTGTTGAATAGAAAAGCATCATATTATGCCGTTAAAATTATAAATGTAAATTTTGAATTGGAAAAAAAGGGAAACAAAATTTAATATGACACTTAAGGTGAAGTGATCTTCTTAAAGTAAGCAGCGTCAATTTCAAGAAAAGAATTTCATTGGAAGTTTAAGAGTATTATAAAAAGTTAACTACTTCATATCAAAGCTGGCGCTTTTATTTTCTAATATTCTAATAATGGGTTTTGTTTGCGCGAATAAATGTCATAATTATACGCATTTTATGCCAAGTCATAATATTAAGAAATAACAAAATAACGCAATGATTAACCCACTGATATTAACTCAATAATTTAATAAGGAAAAGGAAATAGTATATTGTACAACTAGTGGGAAAAGTTGACGATTCCACGAGCGTGTGAAATGACGTCACGAGCGAAGCGAGTGATGTCACACACGCTCGTGTGTCGCCAACTTTTTCCACAAATCGTACACGATACTTTTTCCAACAAGGGCATGAAAAGTGGCCTGTTTTCTCAACGTGTTTTCAGTGGGAAAAGTTAACCTCTTTTCCCACACATGGAGGAAATAGGTTACTTTTCCCACCGAAAACAGTTGAGAAATAGGCCACTTTTCATGCGTGTTGGAAAAACTTCTTTCATAAAAATCTGCAAAATAAAGTCTTAATCATTGGAAAAACGTGAAATCAATTTTACACGTGTATAAAGTTGTTGCCATTACTTCTTCACGGTAATGAAAAGAAAGTATCTCGTAACAATTTTTGCACTAAAATATTCGATGGATAAATAACAGAAAGTGTTCTTGCAAATATATATTATAAATATTTAACAAAAAAATATTAAACACAATAAAAAAGTCGGTATTATTTTAAAACTTAGAATTGATGGGATTGAATGTTAAAAGCATTTTTATATTTATTATATTAGAGTAGACTAGTAAAAAACTTTTCTTTTTGCGTTTACTGTTGTTCAAACATTTATCCGAAAAGTCAAATTCAAATTAGAACAAATGTTTTATCAATACAATTGATTTAAATTTAATTACAAAAATAATTAGGTTATTTAGTTAATTATACAAATGGGCCGATTTAAGCAAAATATGTTATTAATATTCTCATGTAAGTAATGTAAAATACTTAAATCAATAATTCAATAGTTTTTAATTAAAAATGCCTTTTATTCATTTTTTAAGGATAATTTAGTTAAAAACTCTGCGTTTATTAGCTTTTCCAATACTTTATCTTAATTCAATAAGAAAACAAAAATGTTTAAGATATTTATTTAGCATCGGTTTAAAAAAATGCGTTAACTTATATTTTTAGATATATGCGGAGCTGTAATTTAAACAATATCATATTATTTAGTAGACATGTACTTGAAAATCGAAAATGAAAATAATATATATTTTAATTCTTAAAATAAGTTATATTTGTTTTAATCTTTATATTTATTGAATATGAATATCTACTTACATTTGCAAAACTAGTTATATTTAGTATAAAATATTAAATTACTTACCTTTGAAAATTATTACATATAATAAATTGAACTTATGAATTCACATAAGAGAAAGTATGATTTTGTATAAGAAAAACAAAAATACAAATTGATAACAAACAAAATGTACAACGGACTAAACTTTATTACCTATTTTCTATAAAATATTTTCTTTTGATATGTAGGAATCAATTTATAAAATAACGTACATACAAATATATTATATATATATATATATATCGTACGTATAATAATATTATCTTAACATTCTATCTTGAAATTCAAAGCATAACAAGAGAAGTTGTTCATATAGATGTATATAATTATAAAGGATTGTTTTACATTTTTCCTTAAAATTATATTAATACAATCAACGATTACAAAACTATTTCTTACAACTCAATGTCATATATTTATAAATTGTAACACGTTGTTATTTATACATTTTTTAAAATTGATCATAAATCGAGAAAAAAACTGAAATTAAAAGAAAAACTAACACGAGGAAAACATCAGCTTCAAGTCATTGAAATGAAAATCGCAATAAATGTATTTCACAGTGTGATTTTTATCGAAAATCGAAGCACATTTTATTTCGCAAAATATAATGACATTTCATTAGATATAATAAAATATTTCTTACTAGTTTGAAGTACATATGATTTGTGGCAGTATAAATCATAGTTTGGTATAATATACTTTAAATTTATTACATTTACAGATTTTTATTCAAACATTAACATCTAGTTCAGTTTCTCTTTACCCTTGTTATACATCTAATCAAAAAACAAATGAACCTTTTTGTTTATTACAATAAGACAAAAATCAAGTATGAGAAGTGTCATAGTATTAATATTTGTTATACTTTTTTGCGTCATATTACACTCGTCATACTTGCTTTTTGCATCCGCGTATTATATTTATTCAAATTTGCACTTAATCGCATTACAAATTCAAAGAATCCTTCCGGAGAATTGGAATGAGGAAAATGTTTCAAAATTACATTACATCTCCCGTTATTTTTGTCGGCTCAACTCTTAACTTGCGTGTAAATAAATGATAAACTAAAAGTAACGCACTGTCAAACTTTGGTTACTTTTCCGTGCATCATGCAGAGGCTAAAGTTAATTACAATTTTGAATTTAAAAAGCAAAAATTGAATAAACCATTTAGTCACGGTTAAATAATTGCTGAAAAATGTTTCAAAACTGAAACATTTCTGTAAAATAAATTACACATTCGTGCAAATTTATAATGAATAGTTTTAATTATTTCTTTGCATTGCATTTATATTTTCTTGTTATTAAATAGTTTATTAAATTTTGCTTTTTAATCTTTCAATTTTCATTTTTAACGTTGCTCTGCGTATGTACGGTTTGCATAGTTTACGCTTAAATAATTGCAAAATTAATAAATGAAACCTTAAAAGCTTTCGCATTTCTATATAAACTGATTCCACAACCAAAAGTTTGGAAAATCTTTTAAATGCCGAAAGAAAAGAACAAAAATAAAAATCGAACCGAATGTTGTCGACCAAACGAATCTCTCATTCATTCTTCGTTGAAAGACTACGACATTTGTCGACGTAGTTTTATTTATCTACGTCAACGTTTGTATTTCCAGTTCTTATTTATCAAATGATCATACTTGACGCTCTCGAATGAAATAAATCAAGCTTATAGAACCATTTATTTACACATTTAGACAATGTTTCTTTTAATACTCTAAATGCATAAAAATTGCACATCTCCAGTCCCTTTTATCCACCGACATTATAATCTCTCAGTTCCGTTTTAAATTGAACAAATATTCAAAACACCATTTTGGTACATTTTGTATTAAGTATTTTTAAAAATGATTGATTTTTAGAATTTAAATATACATAAGATAAAATTATATTAAATATTATTAAAAATATTAAAAATCGCTGACATTTTTAATAAACATTTTTTGTTTTTTCATTCAATCTTATTGGAAAAAAAATAATTTGGAAAAAATGCTCAAAACACCATTTAGTTACATTTTTATTAATTATTTTTAAAAAAAGCGTAAGATAAAATTATATTAAAAATTATTACAAATAATGAAATACAAATTACTGGACTTTTTATTAAACATTTTTTTTCTATTAAATTTTATTGGACCAATAATTTTTACTCAAAAATGTCGTTCAGTAAATTTAGATTTATCCAACATTTGTTTATCAATTCAGTAAATTAACTTTAAAAAACAATAATCTTTAATGTACCCAACGTTTTATTAAAACAGCTAAGCAAATAATAATACACACAGAAATTGATCGTAAATTAAATATCTAAATACTCAAAACAACATTTAGATAATCAATTTGATTATCAATTCTCAGTGCAATGTCCCAGAAGACGTCAATTTTTCGGATTCAAAGAGCCAGACTTTTGTTTTTATCAGAACACATTGGAGTAAAGACATTTATACAAGAGGCGATATTTCCCAGCGGTTTACAAGCCAGCTAATAATACTCCGCTCCGTTAAAAATGTCATCGAGATAAAATCGACATTAAAAAAAGAGAGATCCTATTATGCACATTTTTTCCTCGACTTTTTCGTCAAACAAAATACATATCGATAAATAGTCATGAAACCAAACCAAAATCAATTTTTTTTTCTTCATCGAACGTACGAAATGAGAGAACCTTTTCGCGAAGAAAATCAAAAAAAAAAAAAAAAAAAAAAAAGCGAACTAGCAATCTAGCTCTCACATCAACCAACTAAGTCGAAGTTGGTGAAACCATTCGCGTCTCTTGAGAGATATGATTTTCAGGCAGATCCGAGGTCTTTTTTTCTTCCCATTGCTTCTTTTTTCTTCCTTTTTGTTTCTTCGTGGGATTTCCGTCTTGCTTATTTGCGTCTGTATATATGTGTATGTGTGTTATATAGGTGTGTGTTTTTCGCGATATTTCGCGATGTTCAGAAGTTCTCGCGGCGTTTGGTTCAGCGATAGCAAGATTTTTTGTTCTTTTTGTTTAGACAAAAATAAAGTGAGGCTGGGGCTGGCAGAGGGATGTGTCACATTCGGGACCGGTTTTCTTCGTGCGCAGCCATTTGCCGTGACAATGCGGTGACGAGAGCATACTCCATTTCGTGATCATCGCCTCGGTGCCACCGTCACCCTCACATCGCCAGTCAAGAAGACGCCTCAGGGCCTGCGTCTGACATCGTACGCACACGCGAGAACCTGCAAAATCATATGACATGTTCACTCAATCATCAAGCCATTTATTTTATTTATTTATTTAATGTATCATAATTACAATGCAATAATTACAATATTATTATGCTAATCAGACCTCCTAAAAATGGTAAGTTTTAAGTGTCTTTTTCGCCGCTGCTTAAAAACAAGTAAATTTTGAATATATATTAAGTATATTTTTATTCAATATTTTATCTATATATGAAATATATACATTAATTATATATTTTATATATGCTACGTATATTTTGTCGTTACTTTATTTATATATATTTTTGAAATATATATACAAAATATATATCTTTGTCTAGTTTTTTTTGCCGGAAATATATTTTTTAGGGTCAAAAATATATTTTCATACTTTTGAAATATATTTTCAACCAATACAATTAATTTTCGGCAAAAAGTAAGATATTTTTTAATATTTTGTTATAATATATATCTTCAAAAATATATGTGTAAATATGTGTGAAAATATATGCAAAAATATATTTGATTTTATATAAATATATTGAAAATATATTTTTGTATATATTTAAGTGATAAAAAGTTAAATATTTTTGCATATATATATTTGAAATATAGTTATAGTATAGTTACGAAATATAGTATATAAGGATATTTTTTTAATTTGATCAAAACGTTGCAATAATTTATATTGTTAATATTATTTCTATCATTTACTTAGTTTTTACGTACGTGTTCAACAAATCGATGTAATTATTATTTCCGGTCATTTTTGGCTTATTTTAATTCATTTATTTTTTATTTATTTAATTTTTTATGAAATTCATTTTATTAAACTAATCCGTTTCATCCAAGCTAATTGTCTATTATTCGAACTGTTATTCATCATTTTATCAATATTTAGTTTAGAACAAAAAGGAAATCTTATAAAGAATAATTAATTATACACGTAAGGAAATAACTCATTAAAAATTACTATGTATCCGAGTAAACTTGTGACGGTAATGTCGTTTTCATGAAAATTGATAGATCTTGATTAAAATTTGCTTAATTTTGATGGATTTTTACTAAATTAATAGTAATTTTTACAAATAATTGATGAATTTTTACTAAGTCTCATTGTAAATATTATGTGAAAGTAAATTTCACGCCTTGATAGTTTAAGTAACATAACAAGCCTTTTAACGACAGTCGGGCGAATAGCCGCGAGGTTAAAGACTTTAACTTAAAGTACAACGGCTTATTAAAGTAGTTCGGCCGTCTCTATCGCTAGTCAAATTAGCGACCATTTTTGATAAAAATAAAATGAAGCAAATAAATAGAAATATTTCCAAATCATCTTTAAAAAAATTATTTTGTTATTTAATTAAAAAAATAATAATTAATATTATTATTGAAATAAAAATATTATAGTATTTAGAAATGCACATGACAAACGAGTTTTTATGGTTATGATTTTAAGTATACAGCAGTTGGTAGCAACTGCTACCAACAAAAATTTCTACAACAAAATTTACATTTTTTATGAAAAACACCGTATACATTTTCACGGCCGAACTACTTTAAGAAACAGCGGCAGGTACCGAGTTCGAAACTCGGAGAAGGATTCTTTTTATAATGTTAAAATTATAAAAAAACTACTAAGTCAAAAAGTAAAATTTACTAAATGCATTTACCATCACAAGTTTATTCGGATACATAGTAATTTTTAATGAGTTATTTCCTTACGTGTAGTTATATAATAATAACAACTTATAAATGTATTGCAATTGAGCTACATTCAATTACGATTGATCAGATAATTAATAAAAAAAAGTTTACTTCCTAAACATTTGTTTAAAGTGTATTTAGTAATTAGCCGATTCGTATAACATTTTAGGTCGTATCATAAAGAGAATTACTATGATTGATGTCTGATCGAGTATTTATTGAATCCTTTGTGGTTAAGGAATTAGAGGTAAAATGTTACATTTTATTGAAAATTGATTAATTAAACTCAAAACTACTTTTTCCTGAATCGAAATAACTATTAATTTCTCAACAAAATAATGTAATTAATCCTATTTGTATCTGAAGTATTTGAAATATTCAAAGTTAAAAATGATGTGTTTTTTAATTATATTTTTTTATATTCATATTTTAAATATATGAAAATTGTTAGAAATAGAGTATACAAAAATGCATTTTGTCTGATACAAGTATAAGAACTTTACTAATAACCTTAAAGTTATTTTCGTCGTATATCACAAAAAATGTACACGAGTGTCGCCACTACATCTGAAATTACGTCTAACAGATTATTCGGAAATGAAATTTTGCACTTTAATAATATTAACTTTTCATACAATCGCTAAGTTGTTACTTTGGTGTTTTACCTTAGACTTGCATAAAATACGCAAAAACTTATTTTTAAAAAATCATTAAAAAATCCAACTCTAATATTAATTATTACATAAAATAGTTTATTTTTTATATAAAATTCGAATTTGCAGTAATTCCTAACTTATGTTTGCATAAATAAATTATATTTCTTGCAATTATTAAAATTCACATTTACTATATTACATTACTCGGTGTTTGATATAAATAGTATACTTTAACATGATAGTTTATTCTAATGAAACGACTGCTATTACCTCAAAGAAATACTTATCTGACCGACGCAAGAAAAATTAAGCTTTTAACTTTACTAGTAAATTCTGTAAAACTAGACCCAGAGGAATGTTTGCGTGAGATCTTCGAAATGACTTGTCTCACATATCCCTGGTGTCTATTCGAAATGAATTTATTTGTATGAAGAAAAATCAGATACTTGTGTTTTTCTTTTACGAGATACACTTTTTCGGGTTGATTTTTTTCTGCGATAACATTAAACAGTTTTACTTAAGTGAAAAAATAACAAAATATGAGAGAAAAATGTTAAGTTTGTAAAAACATGTAATGTGAAAGTAAAACATTTAATTTTGCAAGTTCAACAATTTTGCAAACAATTTATCTTGCAAAAGTACTAAAATACTAACATGCAGGTCACTGAATATTAAAACAGAGAATGAGAAAAAAACGCGATTTAATAATAATGTCCTACATAATTTGTCGTACTATGACATTTAACTAAGGTGTCAAGTTAAAAGTAGACCTTGTATTTCACTGTCTTACAATTATGTACAGAAGACATTTTAGTTAAAATACTATGTAGTAAGAAAACTTTGTTGTTATTTTAATTTGAATATCTATTGATCTGCAAATATTATCAGACATATATTTTTATTAAATGAAAATACTGCAATTAATTATTAATACTGCAATCAACTGATACTTATTTAATAACACAATAACTACGTTTATTAGTCCAAATTCAGTTTATAAATATTTAATAATTACATTATTTTAACTAAATTCATATTAATTTGATATCCAGCCTGCAATTCTATATTTTTATATAAGTAATTTCACTATATTCCAACAATTAATTATTCAAAAATTAATTATTCAATTACATACGATTATTTGAAATAATAAATAAAACCAACGAGGTCAATCATATTAATAATTCAAAAGGTAAAATTATTTTCATTCATAATTTATTCATGTCGTAAGGAGCTTTTGTTCAATTTAATTTTCCCATTGAAAACAAAAGTAATTTAATTATTAATTAAAGTAAAAGACATAATTTAATATTTTTTATTTAAAAAATACTAATGTAATTGTTTATTATACAAGTTAAATTTAATTTTGTTTGTCAAAACGTTTTCTCTTTTTCTTATTCCTCTTTTCATGCAAAATGTGCACATTATTTTGCGCGGTGATAATATTTATAATATTCAAAAGAAAAATTGTACGAGATTTTCATTCTGTACTTCTTGTCAGTACTATCTTGTATTCCAAGTCATGAATTGTATAGATATATTTGTGTATAACAAACGTACAGACATGTACAAACACACGCAGCAATGATCTCTTTGAGGCGGCTATACGGTGTGTGCGACGACACCACCTTTACCGCCTTTTTGAATTTAACCTGCCACAGATAACGTATTTTCTTCTCTCATCTTCCCAAATTCACATCACGTGTACTGTTCATGAGAAATCGCACCTCAAATTTTCGTATATAAATGTCAAAACTAACTATGACAGTTGCTGAGAAAATTTGCTCAAAATCCAAAGTAATCATTCCGAAATGTCGTGTTCGTTAAAATGTTCTTACTTTTGCATTTTCATTCATCAAAACTGTTCAGAGATCGACTATTTTAAACAATTTTTGAAATTATTCATTGAAATGTATTTATTAACAATTATTTTCAATTAATTGCAAAATAAAAATACATTTTGAAATATTTTTTAAATTTATTTTTGTATAACATTTGCAACGATAACATTTTATACTTGTCTACACTACAAATTATTTATTTAAACATGAAGTGCAGAAAATACAATATTTTAAAAAAATTGCTCACTGCTGTAAGAAATGAGATTTTTTTTCATAAATGTTAGTTGCAATCGATAAACATACTTTATCTCAGTTTCTTTCTTACTGTTAAGATTTTCTTTAACTTTGTAACAGTTGTTCGTGCCAAAACGTAGCGATGCAATCGTTATGTCTGTTATGCTATGCTTTGTGCGATTTCATACCGTGTTTTTTTGAACTTTTGTTATCTTTTTATTTGTTTTCCTCAAGAAGTGATAATACATACAAAGTCGTTAATTTTATTTTACACGTTCAATAATATTAAATCAATTGTGATATACAATGCAAACGGAATAAGATGAAAAATGCATACAATTAAAAAGAAAAGAAAAATTAATATTCAATGTAGAGATTGGATTACAGTGAAATTATTCAAGAAGGTCCGTTTTTCATCGATCAAATTAATGAGACGAATTATTTGAAATGAGGACTTTATTCTTGCACTATATTGGCAAGATTCTTGCCTTGAAAATTTGGTATTTACCTTCTTCCAGCTCGGCGAATGACGGTACTTTGTAACACGCCTTGGAAGTCTTCGTCACAGTGAATGTAACGCAATATCTGAAACAAATTAATTAGTTGTCTGTTAATTTTAAAAACCACATTTTCAGCAAATTTTACAGTATATTTTTTTACATATAAGTTTTCTTAATAATATTTAAAATATTGCTGCTTGAAAAGTGAAACCTAATAATATTTATCAATACATTCAAAGATATTTGATATGTTTTTTTACTACAAAAATACCAATTACAGAATATAAAGGAAAACAAGTAAGTACTCTTAATACTTTCACATATAATTTTACTATGTTTCATATTAAAATGTATTTTTTCCTTTATATTCCGTAATTGGTATTTTTTTAAATAAAAATCTATATCAAATATCTCTGAGTGAACGTACAGTTGACTCTCTCAAATGTCACATTCTCAAATGTCACAATCTCTCAAATGTAACGACAAAAATCTCCCAAAAGTCGCGAAAATTCGTGGTGGGGACAAATGTAGCCAATCAAAATTTTTTCGTTTCGTGACATTTGAGAATTTTTTGTTCCCAATTTATGTGACATTTGAGAGAGTTAAGGCGATGTCAAAGCTATGATTACCGACATTACAGATTTTTTAAATTAAAATTTAATAAACAATTGGAATTAAATTTGAAGAACAGAGCGACATTTTTGCACATTTTTTTCCACACTTTGATTAATATAAAATGTAATTTAGTATATTATTTAAAAATATTAATGATTTTTCGTTTGCGAACTGAGAAAAAAAGGAAACATCATCTTATTTAAAATTTATATGTCAAAAAAACATTTTACATATATCAAAATATTCTCCCATAATCCGAGAATGTCGCTCTGGTTGTTTTAGAATAATTTATTGCATAATATTAATACTATTAAAAAAGGCACTAACTCCAGGGTAGCAGAACTTCGCCATTACCTTAAGTGTATGATACACGCACAATAAAAGAACAGTAAAAACTACCGAAAGTATAAGAAAAATTGTTAGATTGCCAAGTAATCTCGGACTTTTTTGGTTAAATAGTATATTTTAAAGTAAAATTTAATAAAAATTCCTACATTTTATTATAGTTCCTGTAAGGCAGTATAGTGAAATTTAGTAAATACAGAAAGTAAATATTATCATTCAACAGAAATTATAAGACATTTCTATAATAATTACGAGATTTTTAAGAAGTATTTGTTTGCCAGTATAGTAATTTTTATTGAAAAGTTTGACAATTAAACTATTATGTTCAATATACTCATACAGAATTTACCTTAAAGAGAATGTTTTGCAGCATAGTAATTTTTATATTAAAGTATAACAAATGCAGTCTGAGTCGTATTTCCAATACGACGTTAGCCACTGTTTATGTTTTAGTGGATCAGTGGCTACGCGCGGGATTTCAGACTTATGAGGACGGCGGTTCAATTCCTATCAACGAAAAAACTTTGTCCAATTTAATTACCTACTCATAAATAAAAAAATACCATCCTATAGAAAAGTAATTCGCAATAATAAATAAACCAAATAATAAAATAAAAATTATATTTTTTAAACATTAGTCTTCTAAAAAATGTAATTCAGTCTAGAAATTTGTCCTAAATCGTAATAATAAATATTACTGTACTTCCAAAAAAGTCCGAAAATATGATGCAGTTTAGTAATTCTTACTAAATAATATTACGTTAAATGCAGGATTATTTCTGAGCGTGTAAAATGATTATTTATATATATGTGATATATATGATATATGATATATGTTTCCAGAAAAAAATATATATGAAAATGTATGTCAAAATATATCTTTTTGCCACTAAATTCTATTTGAAAATATATGTGAAATATAGTTGAATAATTAAAATATATTTTCTTATATGTAAATATATTCTTACACGTATTTTGCAAATATATTTTTACTTAAATGTTTAAAAATATCCGTTAAAGTTAGCTTCTAGTAAATATGATTAGGTTTTTATTTTGCGTGAAAAATACAATTTCTGAAATTAAATGGGTAAACCATAAGTAAGTTTTGAGAATGATAAAATGCATGAATTTGTTGAAATTGAAAATAATTTTGTCAGAGTAAATGAAAATGCGAGAAACAAGAGTAAAATATAGACGATAGCTATTTGGAATAATTGGATCATTCGTTCAACCAGCTCCAAATCTACGACATAAGAACTTTTATCGGTAACTCTGATGTGAAAATAAGAACACGAAGCGATAAGGAGAGAGAGAGCTTATTGAGAATCTCACATGTTAATAGAATGTGTTACTGCTCGATGAATTTGGAAATTTATCGTTATTGGGTCTATTGTTTTAAATGTGGCTTATTCAATTACATTAAACCTGTATCGTAATATATTTTTTATTTGATGCTTTTGTACACTAAACAAAATACTACGATAAATCAAGTAGATTCTGTTTAAATTAAGTAGAAAATTGCGTCAAATACATTAGACAATATTTCTGGTTTTATAAGATCCATTATTATTCTTCAACACACTCATAATTCTAAAATTAATTAATTCTTATCTTAATTAATTAAACTTGTATTGTACATATACTAGAACCAAGAATATTTAAGATTAAATAAAATTAAATGCTATTTTCATATGTTTATTTGTCTTTGTTTACATTTTATATGTAAACATAAGTATTTCTGTTTGTTTGCCACATTGCTTTCGAAGATATGAAAATAATGTATAGTGTGTGAGAAAGAATCAAAACCAACAAAAAACAACTTGAATGAATTTTCGTTGTTCACTTTAATCAAGTACAGAAATATCTTATATTAAATTTTAATTAAATATTAAAATTTATTTTCAATTATTTATTCATTCTATTTTCATGTTTCCCCTTTATTTAATGTCACACACACATATTTGAATATGATAAATACAAACACGGCTTTTCATGTTTTGGTTTATTATTTACGATGCTTGTAAGCAATCATTTTTTTTAATTTTTGTTCCTTTTTTTTGCATTTAAATACTTTTAAATATATAATCCATTTTATTTAAATGAATTATTATGTAATTATTATGTCATTCAGTTTGATAGGAGCTTGAAAAAATATATATTTACTGTAAATACAAATATTATATCGAGTTAGTTCAAGTAAAAAAAAATACTTGTTCCAAGTAAAATATATATCCAATAAAACGATTTTTTTAGTATAGTTTTTCAATTTTGTATAATTTGTGATATAATTAAAATGACTTCATCTAAGAACTTTAACTTTTGTTTTAATGCAATTTGTTAAGTTTAAAAAATATCATTAGTTACAACTTAATTACAAGCTGAATAAGTATTTTACAGTTACACGCAACAGTCGGAAGTAAGTAACAAGTTTAGTTCAAATTAGCTTATAAATAAGTTTAAACATTTTGGTACAATTTGCAAATAACATTTACTTTAGAGATTACAATGAATAAACTATAATTGGAAGAAAACTTTTCAGTCTATAATCATCAATGACAAAGGGTTGATAATTTTAGATAATTTTTATAATTTTTCTTTCTTTTAAGATTGTAAAAAGAAGGTCATACATTTTGGTCATTCCAAAAGTGTAAATTCCATCGTTATATCGACGGTCCTTAAGAAAACAATTCCATTTCAAAACTTCTTATGATATTTTAAATGGAAAATGTTGAAATTGAATAGTCTTCGTAAGGACCGTCGATATGATAGATAAAATATCGCTGTCAGAAATTTAAATTAAAAAATTATTATCACAGGAAATTTATTTTATTAATGAATTTAATTCTTTATTATAAAATTTTAAGATAAATTATAATATAGTTTTACGCTTTTTACACTAAAATATTATAATAAAAATTCTTAATTGAAATTAGACCAAATTTCTTTTGTAATACAGTCTATGTATATTTAAATATTAAATAATAAATATCTTATGGGTACCTTCATAAAAACTTATTTTTAATCTTTTTAATAGTCAATATTTTGTTAATTGCAAATTTTTGTATTGAAATATAATTTATAAAAATTATTTGTAACGATGGAATATTGAAGTTGTACAATTTGATATAAAAGTATACACAGATATAAAACAAAAAAAAAGAAAAGAATGCAAATAATAAAAAAAATGAGACAAACAAGTTTTCGTCATAGAATGAAAAAAGCACGTTTGTTGGTTGAAAAAACGGGCGCGTAGAAAAAACAATTAAATATAACCGCGCGTACTGCCGGCGAATAAAAAGTCATCGCATCAATAACGACGTAAAACGAAAAAAGTGACCAAGACTTGATAAAGATTTTCATTCATCATATATCATCAATAGATTGACATTTAACTGAAAAAATGTCCTCTATCTTTACAAACTGTTTGTAAACATCAAAAACCAAAAAAACGCATTAAATGACTCATGCCATGGCAACTTATTGTTGTCATTTCCAATTTTATGCAATATTAAACTTAAATAAAATATAACATTAATTATAAAAATCAAACGTAATAATTTTTAATTTTTATAAAAATTCCATCTTTTTGTTTAAGCTTTGCCTGAAAACATAAACCCTAAAAATCGAAATATTTTCTACGAAGAATCAATCAATACGTTGAACAATAATATTTTCATTTTTGATACATTTTCTGCTTTTACACTTGAATAAAAAGTTTGATATCTGCGAAGGAACGAATTAAAACGCACAGCCGACGTTAAAGAAGTGATCGAGCGTTTTGATCACTTATTTTTAAGGGTCCTTAAATGTGTCTAACCCATAAGGTGACTACACGAGCAGTCAGTTGATCCCAAACAAGACTCTATGAGCAATTCAGCGAGGATGGGCTACTGCGATTTCGCCTCTTGACGAATTCAATTGAAATTGCAATTGCAGTTCATAGTTACATCCAAGTTTGCCGAAATAAAGTTCTCGAGGGTACTTTTCAAGTCGGCCATTGCTTTCTTCGGTCACTAGCGCGGCCATATGCTCTCTTATCTTTTATACTTCGTGAACACACTTTCCAATATATATATATATATTTGCTCATCATAAATTGCATTTACATTAATTTTGCAAATAAATCAATTTCCATTTTTAATTCATTATGAAAAATATCATGATATTAAGCTAAACATTGTTAATTTTATGTTCATAAAATATTAACAGTATTAATCAATAACTAAAAATTACGAATAAGACTTTAAATATCAAATAAAGCAAATATTCGACGATAAACAAGTAAATAAATTAGTGTTATTGTCTCACGAAGAAATGAAAAGTTGGAAGTAATAATTAAACCTGATAAGTACATTATAGGTTGCAATAATTACAACAACGAGTTGATGTTAATTTGCAGTTGAATAATTAGGTATTTGGAAGTTTAGTTTAATAATGCAGGCTTTGTATTTGCACTTATAATAATATTAAGAATTACTAAAATAGGTTAAAATGTTAAGTCCATTAATAATTATATAATTTCACAAGTTAAACATTTCATGTCAAAAGTTTTTTGTTGTTTATCTAATTTATACATCTATCCAAATGTTGCTTTTCTGTTTTGCAAACTACAAATTTTCGTTTGAAGAGAATTAATTATTACATTGTTATAATCATAAATAAATATAGTTGAAATAAAAATATCAATACAAAAGCGATAATACTGAAATTTTACATATCACAAAGTTGAACATTAATTTCCACAATAAACAAATTTAAAATTACAAATCAAAATAAAACCAGTAACAATAAGTATAATCATATTGTTTGACTTGCAAAAAGGTACACTCTATTAACAGGTACAAACTAATTCAGCCGACTCTGAAACTTGAATTAAAATTGTTAAATAAATAAAACTTCTTCGTTATTTGCAATGCAACAATAAATTCTTCATATTTCGTATATAATTCTATCAATTTATGCTTACAATATACGATTCCTCATTATCATAAATATTCTAATAATCAAATAGACTTGAAAATCATTTAAATATTATCATCAATACACATGAAATATAAATATGTAGTAAACGTTATTAAAGTTTTAAGAAAAATTAGTAAAATTGTAATAATTTTTACTAAAAAGCCTTAGTAATCGTGATGTAACGTGATGTTTTTAAAATAAATAGTATCAAAATAAGAAAAAATATAATATAATATATACCTGTGCGGAGAACATATTTTTTTACAAATATATAACTTTTTGCCGCTTAAAATATATGTTAAATATATTTTTTATATGCAAGGTATATGTTCCATGTATTCTTGCACATATATTTTTACATGTATTGTTTAAAAATATATGTAAATATATATTAAATATATAACTTTTTGCCGAAATTATATTTTATGTATTTCAAATATATTTCTGGATATATTTAAACATATAGTTTTCTCTTATGGATATATACATTGATATTATATACATATATATTACACTTTTTACAAATTTGCACTTTAATTAATATTTATAATAGTATTTATGAATCTTTTTACATCACGTTTCCTAAACTTCTGTAGTAAAATTTATTCAGTTATCAAGTTTTTACATTATTTCTTACTTTTTGTTTATTGTATAATAATGAATAAAAACACAGCAATGAATGAAAAGCAAAAAATTGCCTATACCACATTTCAATTAAATTAAAGCATGACCATAATTAGACAACCATGTTAAATAATTAATTATTAGCATCATCTCCCACTAACACCACAGATTTGTTATGGGCATGACTTTTCACCCGATTAACTTTCCAATCCCAGCGCATAAAAAAGAGCCATCGCTGTTTCTTTTGTTCAAACTATTGCCCAATTCGATGATAATGTAATTGAATGTCGGTGGTTTTATGGAAAGAGTTTGAAAAAACAGATTCCGAAATATTTGATTATAATGATGCACTGGATTCGATTAATGGAGCGCTTATGAATTCAATTAGCAACGGCCGATTGTGTGCGTCATTATTGATCGTGCTCATCAATGTTGAATTCGACGTTGATGCAAAATTAAACACACCGCTGACTGATGCGCATCGCATTAAAGTAAACAATTCGAGAAAAGCCAACTTTCTCCCCGCCGTCTTCCCCTCTAAACCTCATCCCTCGAGATTTGGGCGCTGATAAGTTGTGCTGTAAGCCACGATGGGAATCGTTTGCGATAAATTTTGGCGTGAAATGGCACAAATATGCAGCGCGTCTGAACAAACGTTGAGTTGTACTACTGAGGGGATGGACGTGTGTGTGTGGGAGATGGTTTATGTTGAGGCGCGCGATGATGATTCGTCAGGACGAATAAGCGTTGGCTCTCTCGTGAACACAAGACTTAATACAGTGGGTGTATGGGTGTGGACGAGAAATTTCTCCGTATATAAACAGCCGCGCTAACAAACACACATATATGCATATTGTAGCGCTCGAGCAAACGCAGCTTACATTTGTGCCAGTAACAGTTCATACGTCCTGACCACACGTAATTATCAAGCACTAGGGACATCAAACTAACATACCGCAGGACATAACGAGACTCAGATGCGCGTCCCGACTTCGAGCATCATCAAAGAACCGCCACTAATCATCTACGGCTAAGATCATAAATATGATTTGCATTTAGAAATGGAAATCAATTTTTGCTAAACAAAAGAGCCAATTTGAAATTTTGTAAATTCAATGACATGAACATTAAATGATATGAAAAGTAAAAAAAATGAATTATCAGTTAGAGTTTGAGTTCAAGTAGCAAAACCGGGCGATAATTATAATCAAGCGAGTTATTGTGCGTCAGGTGATATTAAGTTTAGTTTATGTACTGTAACGTATTATATGAAGTAAATATTAATCTCGCGCTGCGAAAGATTAGAAATGTTTTGCGATAATGTGCTGTGACGTATTATAGCTCGGTTTTGATTTTGAGTCGAGTATTGGTGAAACAAAAGTTGATTATTTATAAAATATGGCTGAAGAAATAAAAAAAGAGAATATTGGAAAAACAAAAAATGTTTCATTGAATGGAATAATAGAACATGCAAATATTGATGAAAATCGAAGGAATTTATTTTTTTCATATTTGACAAGGTGAATTATATCGGAATAAAATATAATATATGTATGTGAAAAAGAATCTCTTGGCTTGAAGTTGTATTTAAAATAGTATTTGATAACAAAAATATGACCAAAAAAAAAGATTTTTTTTTTCGAATATCAAAAAATAATGATGAAATCAGATTTAGTGTCAGTCGAGATTTTGTTTTTAAAATAATTTTGTACAAAAACTTATTAATATTATTTTCAGCAATCTATTATTCATATATACATTTAATATTGATAACTTTTAATTACAGCCTTGCAGGCGAGTGCAATTTTACAGAATTTAATTAATGAAATTTCGCCTGAAATGTTCAAGTTATATAGTTCATCAAATCAAGTACATACTTAATAACGTGAATATTTCGTTTTTTAAATATTCCCCGATATTTTGCTAACATTTTTATAATAATAATAATAATAATAATAAAAATAATGTGTATTATTATAAAAAGGGAGAATAATTTTGCAATACGTGCAAGCATATTACTAATTTAAAATGTACATCTTACGTTTCTTGACAAATTCCTACAAAAAGAAAAATGTTTGATAATTCCACTGCTACTGCATTATATCATAATTTTATGGCGGCATTTTACATCTTCTTGTTATTGATCTTTGCAGTACAGCATTTCCTTTAACGTGAATTGAATAAGCCAAGTATATTTACAAATCTAGAATTTAAACGAATAATTTGGTTAAATCAATTCCATTGCTTCGGTTCATTAATTTTATACCCTTAGCTGCACACAAGAAATTCAGGTGCATTTCCTTTGGTTAATAATGCATTAATTAATGTAAATTACATATTTACAAAAGTATTGAAATTTCATTATTTTCATTTTTAAATATTATGCAAAATATTCTTATGCGTTATGACATTGAAATCTCTAATTTTGAAAAAGTGGAATTTTTAATTTTTGAAAAGTTAAACAATTTTTTTACTTTAAAAAAATGACTAAATTTAACTTATAAAAAATTAATTTTGATATTTTTAAAATAAAAAAAAATATATTTTTAGAGAGAAAAAAAACTTTTTAATTAAATATTAAAAGAACTATGTAAAAATAAAATAAATAAATGAAATAAATGAAAATACCTAAAACAACTATTTACATAGTTGGAACTACTGTGAGACAATGATTTTTACACGTCCGGAAAATTTGCATAAAAGTTACTATACTGCATAACAAATAAGGGACAACAGCGATTTTCTGATATTTTATACTATATTTTTTCAAGTATATTTATAACATAATGACGCAAACAATATAACACAGTAAGCTCTTTTTCTCATACAGTATAGTAAAAGTAGCTAGACGAATCAATTTTACAATACTGTATCATAAAATGTATGGCTTTCATATTTACTGTGAGTATTAACTAAATA
>JABFPJ010002287.1:0-20316 GCA_022817425.1 Gryon sp. ZL-2020
TTTTTATTGACTTTTTCAAGAATTTTTGTGCATGAAAGGAAAATTTTTACTGTTTTTAACAGGAACTTTCATGTTAATGGGAATTCTGTGGTCAAGTTACTGTTTAAACAGTAATTTATTGTAAGTTTATTTTTCTTAGTACATTTTTGGAATAACGCTATATCTATCACAGTTATACAGGGTGTACCATACACAGTAAAAAAAATCTCGTGCCAGTGTAAAAGTGTAAAAATTTCGGTGTAATTTTTTACAACCAAGGGTGTAAATATATCTAAAGTATAATTATGATTGGCTGTTGGTACACCGATCGGTGTACAATTAACACTTTTTAGACATTAATTTGTATTTTTACACGAAATCGTGTAAATATTTAAATATTTTTTTTACTGTGTAAATATATGACATGAATATGACCATCAGACTCCTAGTCAAAAGTTCTGCAAAACTAGACATTGTTACAGATTCAGCCATGGTTGCCACGGCGTTTCCCAAGCTGTGGCAAATGGTATATGGTCATACGCCATGATACTAGCCATGGTGTGGCAAGGAATGTGGCTCTTGACATAATATTTGCCACAGTATGGGCAATACTATGGTGACCATGGCTGAACCTGTGGCAATGACAATTTTTGAAGAACTTTTGACAAGGAGGCTGATGGTCATATTCGTGTTATACATTTATGTTACATCCTGTATATTGACGAAAATTCTGAATATCAAATATTTGTATTAATTTTGGTTAACTTAAACTTAAGTTCTATATCTATTTTTGTATGAAAGTTTTGAAAACTGATATCGAACAATCAAACAATTTTCTTCATATGCATCTCGGTATCATGTGGCTTACCTAATAGCAAGTTGTCACATTCGGATAAATCGTTTGATTTCGACGCGATAGAGGCAAAATACTAAACTACAACAGACATATTTGAAACAATACGCTTTCGATTGTGATTAACTGTACGGAAGCGAAAATATGCCTTAACAAATCCGAAACCTTTCATTGATTGATTGAATCCGAAACCATTGATTCAATGCAACGTTGATTTGATGTGCCGCATTTGACTATAATATACTTATTTACATATTTATTTAATTAATATAGACATAATATTACAAACTGTATATAAAATAAATTTAGCATATTTCATGCAATTATAGAATTTGGCGTAGTAAAGTCTATTGACGTATTAATTAATGATTATCAAATTTCATATTCACGTTTACTAAGCAAAATAACACAACTGTAAAAATAAAGTAATAAAGATAGAATTTGGACCGTAAATTCATTACGTATGGATAATAACAATAGACAGCAACAAGAATAATCGATTATCATTATTAATTAATGAAATTAATAAATCAAGAATGCGTTTAAATGATGAAATATAATATTGATGGGGAACTAATCTAAATAAGTTTGTTTTTCCAATAATTTAATAAATACAACAATTTTAGATTATCTATCAAAGAAATAATCTTTATGCAATGTTTTCAAAGAAAAAAAAGTTTTGTTCTGCCTTAAACGTTGAATGAATAAACTTTGATCAAGACATAATATTAAATTGCTTGTTTGAAGTGGAAAAGATCTCAACTATCGAAAATGTCCTATTATGATTTATAATTTTTTATTTTTATTGTTCAAATAACTAAAAAAATTGTTAGTTAAACGTATAATTAATTTAGTAGAAAAAAAAAATTTTTTAATTAATTTAAACATTCTAAATTGAACTAATATGGTATAGACATTTTTCGTAAATTAACTAATGATATTAGAAGAGGATATTTCACAATACATGTTCTTAATAAAAAATTAATGTAAGAATCTATACGATTACAATAAAATGTTTCATTTTCAATGATCTTTTTATCACAAACTTTAAATTATTAATAAATAATTAATGTAAAACAAAAAGAATGTTTACTTTCAGATTGTAGTTTATATTTTATATTAATAATAATTAAACACAATAATTGTCTCATTATTTTGTTACTATAGGGCATTAATTGTACCTAATTTACATGATAATTAACTTTGAGTAAAATTATCAAATAAAAGTCCCTAAATGTATTGTTATTAGTGCCTATTAATATGTGATCAAATGTGACGCATATCAATTAACAGTGTTGCATACTATATGCAGGCTCGCAGTTTTTCATTTTCTTTTTCACTAATTAATGCGATTGTCTAATTATACATCATATTGTACGTAATTGAATCATTATTAGTTAACAGCGTAACGAATTCCAATTTCTTTCACTCAGTTTTCATGAATTATTAAATTTAATACCTGCAGTTATTGAATATGTTTAAAAAATTATTATAACGCGCCATTTGCAATATTCATTAAATTAATGAAGGAAAATTGTAAACTAAAATTTTTTCGTTTCAAAAACTAAATTACATAAAATCATTTTATTTTAATCATGCAAAATGCTGTAGTTTATTTGTTTATTTGTACATAATTTGTCCAAGCAAATTGTTACACTGTTGTTAAATCACATTAATTAAAATTATTATTTACCAAATTGAGTTTTGTATATTGCAAAAAAATCCATACAATATATTACATTTAAACATTTAGCAAATATTAATAATATGTTCTGATAAATATTATTTATCAGAACATATTATCAAGTGTAATTATTTTATTAAATAACATTTGTCTCACACGTGTATCGAAAACACATCTTTTTTCCCCTCAAAAGTGGAACAAAGTGGTACTTTCTCTCCCTCGGGAGGAAAAGCATTTTCATCCCTTTTTAACGTATTTTCTTTCCCGAGCGATAGAAAGTTACTTTGTCTCTCTTTGTTTCAAATTATACAAACTTTCCTTCCCGAGGGAGAGAAAGGGCCACTTTCGTCCCACTTTTGAGAGAAGAAAGGATGTGTTTTCGATACACGTGTGAGAAAATAGTATATTCCTCAAGTAGGGAGAAAAGTTGCCGATTCTAGACGAGTGTGACGTTTGATGCACGAGCCGAAGGCGAGTGCAGAAATCTCACACGAGTCGAATCGGCAATTTCTCCCTAGTTGAGAACGATATTTTTTATCACCAGTGTATCGGAATAGTACATTACGCAACAAGGGGGATGAAATCGGGAATTCGTTTTCCCGAGCGGAGTTTACAAGCCGAACCGAAGGCGAGGTTTGTAACCGCGAGGGAAACGAATTTCCGATCATCTCCCATGTTGCGTACTATATTTTTCGTTACGAGGGAGGGAAAAAAGCCATTTTCCTAAATCTGCCTAGGGAGGAAAATGGCATTTTCCCTCCCCGAGTAACGAAAAGGTCTTTTCTTCCTCAAAAAATGGGATATAAATGGCACTTTCCCTCCAGAGGGATGGAAAGTAACTATAGTGATGGAAAGTAACTAGAATGATGGAAAGTAACTAGTTACAAAAAATTTGTTTCACTTATTTAAGTTATACAAACTTTCCCTCCCGAGGGACAGAAAGTGCCACTTTCGTCCCACTTTTGAGGAAAGAAAAGACGTGTTTTCGATACACGTGTGAGAAAAAGATCGTTTCGATGCATTTCTAAGAAAAAATATCGTTCGCAAACCTCACACTCGTCTAGAATCGGCAACTTTTCTTCCTAGTTGCGGAATATACTATTTTTCATTATTTAAACATGGAGTTTTTATCTGCTGATCGCACAAAACTTTCTATGTGAAATATAAAAAGACAACTGATGTATGACTTTGCATTTTTAGTATAATTTTGATTAGATTAGGATTAAGTTTTTTTTATTTTATTTTTTTCAAAATGTCTATATCTCTTGCTCGTCCAGAAGTGTTAAAATAGTCGACCACTGATTCATCAGTTTAAATACGAATGTTACTAGTTGCAGTACGTGCAATCATGTGTTACAAAGCCACGTGCAAGCAAACCGACAGATCCAAAGTTCTAATTCTAACCGCACTCTTAGTAAACTATCTCCATTTAATCTACTGTGTACAGCTTTATAAATCAAACATTTCGATATCTTAGTATTTTAAACATTATTTTAATTATGTTTAGGTAGTAAATAGTTGTCTTTCATATAATTTTAATGGATAATAAATTAATATCATGACAGTTTACCCGTTTTACAATAAATTAATCATTTAGCATTGTACAAAATATTACTAACTTCCGACATTAGTTTTCATTATAATTCATGAATATATTTCATACTTCACTTAACCGAATTCCTAATTTCAATTGCAGGATTAAATTTTAATTTATTCTACGATGCAAACATTTTTGTGCATCAGAAATTAAACTAAATACTTTAATTAACGTAGATAAAATAATTAATTAACAAAGAATTCTATAATTAAAATATTTTAAGATAATTACTATATTTTACAATTCTGCATTTCTTCAACCTTTGACCTTCTCAATTTCAAAACGGGGGGGGGAGTAATAAAACCACAAAATATTTGTGTAATCAATTGTTTGGTTAATTAAGATAAGTAATAATATTTTATCTTTTCGAATATTTTAATTGACCCCATATGAAGACATTGAGTTTAAACATTAAAATTAATTATGATGATCTCGTATTTATCTTTACGGTGATTACAAAAATACTCGTTCCTTCTTTTCCGTGTTATTACAATTATTTGTTTAATCTTCATATAAGCTTAAGATATCAATAATGAATATATCTTGTTTTCATCATTAAATCTCATTTAAAAAAATATATATATAAAACAATTCTCAATTAAATCATGAAATGAAATCTTTTCATTAAATTGTTTTCATTTAGACAAATAAATTGAATTCAACATTAACAATATCTGTTGAATGAACAGCGACATCCGTCATACTTATATATATCTATACACAATGAAAAATGTTTTCATTGCAGTAGATATATATTTATCGAAAATACTGGCATTGAATGTTGGATAATCGGACTGGTTGTAACAAACAGTGGCAAAAAAATTGTATTCTTTTCGCGTCAACACAGCAGTGGCGACACCTGTGCGCAAAGTACGCGCGGCTGGTAGAGCCGGCACGTTGGATGGTCGAGCAGTTGGGTTGGTAGCTATTTCGTTAGACGACGACGACTCGTCGTGGCAAACTTACGGCCTGTCGGGCTGCGACCTGCGCGCCATTTGCTCTGCCTTCTGAATTTCCTCGGCCCGGGTGACACTGCGAGCCCGCCTGAGACGCACCTTGGTATCAAGCTCCACGTCCGCCATGTCTGTTTCACGCGATTATTCTTGGTCCGACGAATTAACACGAGTACCACGCACTACACTCATTCGCTTATTCACTTCACTGAACGGGGCCGGCTCACTTCACTCACAACTCCGCGCCACTGTCAAACAAGGACAGAACGCGCACAACAAGACAAGGAAAGAATCAGGCCGCGTGCGACGTTATTGAGTCAAATGCACGTTGCTTACGAGCGCCAAAAATTTGACTACGTGACTTTGAACGTGCGCCTCTCTCATCAATGCCACGAACACTAAAATAATCTCATTTTTTAATACAACTATTAAATGACCAATTTATGTTAATTATACGACTCGACTAATGACCAATTCCACTTGACTGATCTGACAAAAGAAACAGAATTATGGACTTAGAGTCAATGTTTTATTGGTAGCATGATAATTATGCTGATTAAAAGTGATCGCGGCGAGCTCTGTAATCTTGCGCTTCAATTGCAGTGCGATTTCGACTTTGTTATATCGCAAATAAGAGAGCAAATTTAAATATCTACAATCCGTGTATGATAATCGAAGATTATTGAACTTTGATTGATTGTTGTCACGAGAGTTATTGTCTTAATAGTTATTTATACGTTTGTAATGAATAATACAATGATTATTAAATGAAAATGCAACGGACAAATTAAGGCTGACTAATGGCTGTAATTATTCACGGAGAAAATGATTTTAACGAATCAATTATAGATTTGTTAAATCAATTATCAGTCGTTCATATTAATCGCAAATGATTGGCTGTTAATGACTCCGTTATATAATAAGAGATTCAGAATTAATTATTGACACTTCCGTTTCTACTTTTCCGAGATTTTATGATTTATAGCAGATTTAATTTAATCGATGTTAATGTTGATGAAATAACAATTACTTTAGATCACGTGATTTTTATTAAAATATGTTTTATTACTTTATAAAAATTACAAAAACGTGTTTTCTCGAATTTTATTTTCTTTGTTTTATGCGCTAAACATCATTATAAAGTGATGAACACTTAATAACTAAACTTATGTAATAAATATGCGTTATTAATTTTATAATTTAATTTCCAGTAAGTACACGGCACGAAATTGCGGTGGAATATAACATGACTGAATATGTCATTTAAAATTAAGCTGTCAATGTTTAACTGTATAATGTCAATTTTACATTATTTGAAAGTAAAACACTAAAATGTGTTCTTAATGTTATTATAACTTCAATAAACATTTTTTTTTAACTAACTATGTTTTAAAATATTAAGATATTGTAATTTTATCGAAATACTTTTCTCTTGATGTATCATAAATTTCGAATAATTTGATTAATAAATATAAAAATATAATAAAACAAATAAAATGCTTTGCAGGATATTATGCAATTAGTATTGAATTTATATGCATTGTAAAACGTTCAATAAGCTAATTGAAAACGTAAAAAAGTTAATTAAAAATATTTTTCTACATTATAAACGTTTATAATTTGAACTGTTAAAATTTTTTTGAAAATACTAAAACATTGTAGATAAGATAATTGAATTTTAGCATTCAAGATGATTGAAGTTTCCGATTTAATAATAATTCATTCAAATAATTAAAAAAAAATGTTATTTCATCAATGTACAATATCATCATTGGTGTATTTATGAAAAATTCATATTTTTATATATGTCATTTCTTTTATCAGATATATTGAATAATTATGTATGTTTCACAAAATTTTAATTATATTATTCATCAAGAATTGTGTCAGTTTAAATGTCTTTAATATTATAAATTATAAAAAGTTATTTTATTTTGAAACAATTTTTAATGACACTTATTAAATTTACTAAAGTACACAAAGTGATCATTTCACATGTCTAATTTAAATATTGTATTTTTATTTGTCCTTTATTCTGGGTATTTTTTCATTAATTGAAAATATGGTATATATACTAAGAATGTATACGTTGGAAATATAAATTGAAATTTTACATGAAAAATATCGATATTAAAAATATTTCATTAATTTTATTCATATAGAAACAATATATATAAAAGAAGCTGTTGAATGTGGGGCAGCTGAATTTCGTATACATGTTTGCAAACACTAGTTTACCTCGAGATGAATGTAATTGATTGCAAATTAGTTCTTTAATCTCTCTTTGATCTAAACACATGTACTTTCTATACGTAGATAGTACAGCATTTTAAAATTATATTTATTTTAATTAATTTTAACACAGAAATAAAAGATAATTCTTATTGTTTATTTTATATATATAACATTTAATATTATACTTTTTTTTTAACAAATAAATTTAAAAAGTATGATTTTAACTTATATTACATACAAAATTTCGTTAACTTACATTTTGTATGAACATAATTAAAAGCAATTAAGATAATTCAGTCTATTTTTAGATATCAAATTAATTAATTATCGAAGTGCTAAAGTTATTGAAGTAAAATTAAATTGAATGATAGTAATAAAATGTGTTTTTAGAGAACAACACAATTTATAATTTCAAATTTATTCTGCAAATATATTTCAATATTTTAATTCAATAGAGGACTCTACTAAAGTGTAGTAATTACAACAAAATTGATAATTATTATAAATTATGTTTTTTAATGATAAATAATTAATTAGTATTTTGGCAATTTCATAAGGTCAGAAAAAATGATATTTTTGTATATCTTTTAAACTTTCAGTTATAATGACTAAATATTCTGTTTTTGAACAAATATTCCACTTAATCAGTATATTAATTATGAGTAAGAAGTTGTAGTAGTAAGAATGACATTGGAAACTTTGCCTTATTTAAAGCAAGAAAAAAAATACAAAGTCGAGTAATTTACTATTCAAAAATTGAGGTTCAATCTGCATAAAAACTAAATAATTGTAATGAGCAATTTTTTTAATAAACATAAAATGTTCTAACATTACCAAAACGAGTGTTTCATTTTGAGACATTTTTGGTGTGTCAATCATCAAAAATGCCTCAAAAATAGGTCAGTTATAATTTTGTACTTATTCTTATTTATATATAAATAAAATTTTATCAAATAAAACATATATGTATACAATTATACAGAAAAACCTTAACGTTCATATAATGGAACATTTAATTTAAAATATTATATAAGCCGCTGAATAAATTGAAAGATATAAACATATACCATTTTTTTACATTTTTCAAGCCACTAAAAATGTAAAAACCAACAATAAAGTAAAAATATAAATTTGTACGTTATTGTACGTTTGGTTGGCAACCAGCTAATTATAAGTTGAAAATATTCACTGAAAAAGCGAAATATTGTTTCATTCCACTTTTTTTTCTCCAAACGTATTCACGATAACTAAAAAATGTAACGAAAAATGTTTAATATTATCCGAATTCAGATATAATATACAATTCAAATGAATATATTTTTTACCACTTTTAAAAATTATAAGCAAAAATGAAATACACTTTCATTGATTAAGAGAAAATTTTATCTCATTTTTGAAACTGATAAACTTTCACTTGTATCGCTGTCAATATTTAGAATGTTTCGCATAATGCTTGAGAATAAGCAATTCGCGTGTTCGGTCACAACTGAGAATTAATGTGCATCGATGGCTGATCAAGACGAGTCCAAGGTTTGCTGTTGTTTTTGCTTCTACAACGGACAATTGGATATAATTATGAACATAGCAATAAATAGTTACATCCATAAATGTATGAGACTATACATATAAAAATAATCGTAATTTTATGGAATACAAAAATAAATACACAATTCTTCAATAACTTAAAATTATAAACTTTTGTAAACAAATTTAATTAAATAAATATCATTTTATTATACTTTTTATTATAATTTAAACTTTATAATAATTTACAAATATAAACAAAAATATTTTTTCATAACCGAAACTTTCTAGTACATTCTCATACTGCGAAATATTAATTTATGTTAATTTAATAAAAACGGTAATATTAATTATAATAATAATAATAGTAATTTTTGCAAGAAAAGGTACTCTATCTTGATAAGTAAAAATTATTTTGCAAGACACACAAATGTTTTTAATATATTTTTTGTTTCCTTGTAAAAAATGTAATATAGTTTTTACTTAACAAGGTTAACAGACATGAACTTTAACATGGCGTAAATTTATTACTCGTATGATATTTACTTAATAAGTAAGCAGTGAGCTAAAATCTAAATTATGAGTAATATCGATTAAGTAAAGATGACAAAAATCTTATTAGCATGATATAAACTTTTATATATAATTTAACATTTATAGAAAGTCATATTGTTATGCTAACTTTGAAATAATGTTATTATTGTATTCATTAAATGTCCATCCATTTTTGTGACATAAGTTTTGTTTATTTAATAAATTAATCAATAGTTTTTAATCTTTCCACGGTCATCTTTTTACATCTTAATAATGAAAAAGTGTACTCTTCTTTGGAGTTCATCTTCCAATGATTCCATTGGAGAAGGCAATTATTTTTATACAATATGATGAACTTAACTTTCAAGTACAATTACTTTTTTACTTTAAAATGTAAAAAATAGAAGTTTGATCTTCGGAAAATTAATTACAAATATAATTATGCAGTATCAATATCAGAATTAAGAGAGTAAAATTGTTGCGATTATGTAGCTGTTACACACACAGGAAAAAATATGGTTAAATTTGTTTCCAATTACTTTTTATAGTTAACCGAATCAGACTTTATTTTTATTTTAACTATAAAACTGTAAAGTTACCATAAATTTCTCGTGTGTATATTTATTTGTTAATTATTTATAATTAAAAATAAATAATTAAATTACAGGAGGAACTAATCATTTAATTATTCAAAAACAAAACTTGCACGCAAAATATCATGAAAGAATTTTCCATTAAAAAATAAAATTCATTCAAATATATATATATATATCTTTCAAATATATATTACAAAATGAATAGATATATGTATAATATATATTTAGAGTGAAATCAGATATAAAAAGTAGTTGTTTTTATGTTATCATTTTTAGATGGCAAGATGTGAAATTGTACATTTAGAAGCACGTTGCAATGAATTGAAAAAGCAATTAAGATGATCTCAATGCAGATCTTGTGATTGTATTTTTATTTTGCGCGCGGTATACTTGCGTTGCATTTCAATGCACAAAGTGTTTTAGGTGCGGCAACCGAAAACATAGCATGTTTAATGTCGACGACGTTGGAACAGAGCAAACTGTAAGATTCCGGAAAAGCGTTTACACGATCGCTTGGCGTAACCTTCGTGCTCGCTCGGTCGCATAGATATTGCAGGTACCATAAGCAAACACGAAGTTCGTCGCATGTTGTAGATACTGATGTGTATTACATCCGTATCCCCTTTATGCAAGTATACATACGTATCTGTAATATCGGCATCGTTCTATTCCGACTTTGACGCCTATCGCCTAGCAACGAGCGTTTAATAGCCACTTGGGAGCGACTACTTATGCGCATCGACGATTCGCATTTCATATAATGACGTTATCACTTTTGATTGGAAATTTCACGAGCACCTTCTCAGCAGGCTACGAGAGAATCCAATAATATACCAACGCCTTTTCTTTTTATTTTGCTTCTCTCATGCATTAAGTTTCCTCAGTATTCCCTCCCACCACCTATACAGTTATACAGAACGAATTACGCTGCAAAATTCGTTGCACAAAATGACATTAGAAATACACCTACGTTTATTCTTTCACGTGATTTTGCAACGGCTTAATTTCGTTAAGGACATTGGAAATGACAATTCATCCAGACATTCAAAGTAATGCATTTCCTTGTCATAAGTCTATATGATGGTAATTATAATATCCAACTTTAGACGAAACTATGTTGATTACATTTATTATCCGCTTAAAAGCTTTTGTCAAGTCAAGTATACGTTCATGCTCGCTATATTTATTGTCATTTTCACATTTATTATCGCAGTCAAATGTAAGCATAAATTATATAAGATGAATAAAATGTCGGCAAATGAAACGTTATTTGAATATTACTTATTTTAAAGTATTCTATTCGTTGAAATTGAATGCTTCTTTAATGCAATTTTAGAGATTATACTCTGACAATGAGATTATTTCGTGTGATCATTATAGGTAAATTTCTTTATTTTAAGATAAATTTGCTTAATTACTAATAACTTAAACAACTATTTTTCAACAATTCAGATTATCCATATTTATTGAGATCACCTCACTGATCGTATAACATGCAGAAGTACTGCAAACGAGATAAATGTGCTATCTCTGCCACTTTCACCTATGGTGAGCGTCATAAATACGAAAAATAGAAGGAAAATAAACGCACCTGTCGATGTAGTCTTGATTTATATTCATTCTCGTTATTTGGACTAACCTCTAAAAAGGGTACGACACTGCAGTTTGCTGTAATACAATTCCGTCCCTTTTCTGTCAATTGTGAAATATGGAATGAATCTCAGAGATGAAATGTTCATTAACATTAAAACATATTATTCTTGATTGCTATTTAAATATTATGATAATACTGGAAATTCTATTATATTTTAATTCAAAATAAATGAGCAAATACATTTAAAAGTACTTACATCCTTTCTGTCTATTGGTGACTTCAATCAATATTATAATTTCATATATAATAAATATATATAGAATATTAAAAATATCGATTTTTCAACAAAATTAAGCATGATGAAATGCTCTTTAAATTTTCTGATTCATTCATGAAAGTGTCTCTAAAATACGATTACTGTTTATCTGTCTTTAAATATTTTAATAATTAATTAAGCCAATCGCCTCCACATTTATTGAAGCTTATTAAATCTGAATGCTTTTTCCATTATCATACATTTTGCGCATTCTAAAACATAATTCACATATTATAATTAGAGTTAATAAATATCATTCAAACGTTCTTGATTCAATATCGCGCTATTTATAAAGTTAATAAATCGTTTCACAGTACAATCGTGAAATTCTCTGTTGATGACAATACTACGATTCAATTACGGTTTGTCAATTTGCCATAGTCTATTAGCTTGTATGAGGTTACTGTAGTCCTAGACTAGGAATCCTTTAATTTCGTACTATGGATACCATATGTACTGATGCATTTATGTTTAAGTACTTAATATAAATGTATACATTGTGTCGGTTAAATGAACGTATATTCCATATTTGTATTATATAAAATAAGACCTGCTATTAAAAAACAACTTGACTAAGTAATTAATCCAATAAGGATGTGATTGAATAATTGATTTATTTATTAAATTTATTATGATTATTGTAGTTATTAATTTTTTTGTATTATTAACTTTGGTATTCAATACTATAATTTTAAATATATGTACTATTGGTATCTTTACACCCAGAGAAAAGAGTCATAAAAATTTACTATGTTTTATAGTAGTTTGGGAATTTTTGCAAAAGAGTACAAATTTTACTATGTTTAAGAGTAAATTTTAATATAAACATAGTAAATTTCAACCAAAACATAGTAAAATTCAACGAATACATAGTAAAATTCAATTTAAAACATAGTAAAATTTATATTCTTTTGCAAAAATCCCCAAACTACTATAAAACATAGTAAATTTTCATGACACTTTTCTCGGAGTGTATGATTACGATATATCTGATGTTTTAAATATATTTGTTATTAAGTTTAATTTTGTATGTCTTTTCTTAATTTTTAATCTTTTTATGTGTTTTGTAATTTTAAAAAATAAAGAATCTCAGATACACAAATTGCTTTCAATTAAATCTTAAACTTGCTATCAACCAGACAAAAATTGAATATTTATTTTCAGCTTCTGGATATATGACTACGATGTGACTAATGTGTCGTTACCATACTTTCATACTTCATTTTCACCCGGATTAACTCTGTTGAAACTTATTTGTGTAAGCAAAGTAGTTTGCCGAATTGAATTGAATTCAAATAACCTAACTATTTAATCTAAAAGTTTACTGCAGCAAAATAAATCGTTTTATCTCATTATCAACGTCGTATTTTTGTACGAAACCGTATTACTGTGAAGCTTTTGAACGCATCGTTTTATCAAACAACGATTGAAACAAAAAATATGATATATCTGGTTGACAAAAACCACTATCGTTGGTAAGTGATTTCAAAGTAACCAATTTCTCTTTGAGCATCGACTTTTTACACGCTCCTTCGACTTTCTGTGCGTATTATCAACAGTGGAATGATTCAACAAACTTTAAAGTCCAAGTACAAATCTAGAAAGTTCCGCGATATTGGTTCGATCGTACTGATTTCTATCCCTCCCTTGCATTCATCGACAATTCCAACAATACCTCAATGCCGTCACCCAAATTATTGACCAGCTGTCCTGTAAAATACTCTTGCTTCAAACCACTCGAGTAGAATACGAGATCTACGTTTTACATTCAGGATGAGCTTGCGAAACTCAGTCAAATAGATTTATCTTTTTCACCAAAACTTTCATGTTAATTCTATGTTTCCATAATAACTTTCATATTATTAATTAACTAATACGTCACGTTATGCTCATATTTAAACACAATTGCTCAATTATGATCTAATGTAGTATAAAGTGCATTAATTTGCAATTTCTCTCAAGAAAATTGCTGTTTTATATTAATAAAAAATATTTTTTATTAATTTAAAACAAATTTATTTATAGAACTCTTCACTTGTGCTGCTTTAATTATGTTGATTACAAATAACATTTCTATTGCTTTTTTATTTTAAAGATTAATACAACAATTTAACACTGGATATGTGTATTAAATGGGAAATACTTGTAGATGTTAAAACTAAAAAAAGATGAAGCAATGTTATTTGCAAATGTTAAATTATTAATTTACGCTGCTTATCTTCTTTCTTTCTAAGTTAAATTTATTTTTATTTTGTAATTCCATACATATTCGATTCGTAATTTATTCATTGATGAGGATTACAAATGGAAACATTTCAATGTACATTTGGAGAATTTCACATAGATTAAGCAAGGTTTCATCTATAAGTATCTGAATAATTTTCATGTTTCTTCTACAAATTGTGTTCTTAATTATTTAAAAATGATACAGTTGTACATTTAGTCAAATAATAATTTGTCTAACGTAAAGTAATTTTAAGTAAATATTATAATCAATATTTAATCAATTATTATCATTAATAAAACCATCATAAAGTGATATATATTTTGTATACACGTCATAATTCTTGCAGTTAGTATCATTATTAAAAGTACAAACAAAATTATTTCATCTACAACAGAATCGAGGTTCTCGATTTTGACAAGTAAAAATACGATGACACAAAGAGTAATTTTTACGGGTTTCCCATGCTTCGCACTTTTTATCCCGAGTTCAGTAAATCAACGAACGATAGAGGAACGCCCAGTCGAAATCATTGGTAACGTGAATCTGGACTTTTGTTAAACTATGAGCATACCTTTTAAAAAAGACGCCTTTTCAATGCATCGGTTTGTTCAAAAGTTTATATCTATTCGATTGCGTGACTATGAGAAGTTTGACAATACGAACACATGATTAAAGAGTTTTAAAATAAACTTGAAAACTACATAGACTTAAAAACAAAGTGTATTACACACCTAAAATTATGTTTCTTTTAATTATTAAAATTACTTTTGCAAATTATTATTATGTATTTTTTTTTTTTTATAGAATAAGTGAATATATCCTTCGTCTTCATTTATATGCAAGTAAAATGAAATTGAATGTACAAAGTGTGGAATTTCTTAGTTTCACTAAAAGGGTATTATTCATTAATCATATGTCGCGTCTCGAACTGACAGTGTTTGCAAACCTTGCACAGCTTATAGGTTACGAAGCATGATCCCTATAAGCCAAGGCTAAGAGGCTATTAGTTACTCTGCTAGTTACGACATAACTTGTAAGACTAACACGGTACTTACTCCTCCGTATTTCACAAGATCGGTAACCCAGACGCAATTTCCGTGTGTGTACTTACACTGTGGAAACAGCCGACAACTAAGCCTCGAACCAACGCCAGAGATAAAACGCGTTCGTTTCAACAAAACGATAAAACACAAAATCTACTGAACAAAATGTTTTCCGTACAACATAACACATTCGTTTATTTCTTATCCGAAAACTGCACTAATTGAAATGTTACACGGAAAAACTGTCGAACAAACTCAATCGATCAAATATGTTAACCAGAGATAAGTTTCTGTTACAAACTTTTACTTTATACGAATCCGTATTTTCGAAGTTTATTTATAATAAATATTTATTGATGATATTAAATATTAAACTTATTAAATAAAAAGATTATAAATCATTCATCATTTTGGGACTCGTTAAATACAGGAAATTTCATAAGTAATAAATTGATGATTTTTTTTAAGTTATTGGAAAAATTGAAATATAAACATAAAAACAATGCATTTATTTTGTATTTAATCAACGTAATATGAATAATGTTTTTGTTAAAAGGAGCAAATGAAAAATTTAATTATTTTGCAAAATTGTCAAGTTTCAATATTGAAATTTTTTATTTATGAAAAATATTTATGATGTATAATGTGAAAATAAGAAATAGTAATAGAACATTACAGAACATTATTAAAAGCAGTGCAGTAATTATTAAGAACATTATCTTTTTTAATTAACTTTTTCCAAGTATACAACTTGGAAATGAACACAACTTATTAATATTTTATAAAACCATTTTTATGAAACCACTCTTAATATTTTATAATACCATTTTTGAATATACACTATTTAACAAAAAAAACTTATTTGAAGCTCTGTAAACATTCGATTGATCACATTAAATATAAGAGTCATCTGTTTATTTTTATAATTCAATATTAAAGTAAGAATTGAATTATCATATATTTGAATATACATCGCAATAGATCACGTATATATACAACCGTTGCAGAACATAATCAATATTTGATATCTCCTTGGCCAATAGTCTGATCGTGATCTAATCAGCCAAATAATGTGCGATGTAATGATGAATTTCTAATAGATAATTGTTATTAAATTATAATACTATACGTAAATATTTGTGTAATTTTGAAAGTTCATCTTATTGAAAATTGCTTCACTTAGTATCTTATCAAAAACCAATTTTGAGTTTACCAAACTCAATGAAACCATTTTACTTACAATAACAAAATGTATTAATAATTGAAAATCTTTTCATCGTATGCAAAGCAAACTTTTGAAATGAACCTTATTTCAGTGACATCATTTTCTCGGTGTTCTAATATTTTTAATAATACGGCCTTTGAAGAACTTAATGTCCATAATGCAAGTATATGTCGCTTTCTCGCTATTAGCACATAATTAATTTGATTAAATGTTTCCATCAAGGGAAGTCCAAGAGATTTAATTCAGAATCTATTAACTATCAATGTAAAATGTCGTCTTTAAAGTGAATTTTACCTTTATTTTACTATATATTATATATTTATATATTATTATTTTATTATATATTTTTCTAACTTGCACCAACAATTTATAATTTATTAATTACACATATAATTAATTATTAAAAGAAAATTATTATACACATCTTTTATTATCTTATTTACCAGGAACATAATGTAAATGAAGTTTGTCGAATCAATGCAATTATAAATGAACCTACATTTCTGTGCTGATATAGTCTATGTTTGTGTCTAATTTAGAGAATTTGCTTTTACTTAGTTAATCTTATCATTGAGACGGAGAACGTAAACTAGGTTAGTTTAATTAATATTTTATTAAAACTTACTTATTACTTGCAATATATTATATTTACAAATTGCAAATTAGATTCAAAAATAAATAATTGACAATTTAATATGAACTTAATATTGAATTTATCCTTTCATTCGTAACTTTTATCGGGAAAGCAATATTTTGAAGTTTTCACGATTTTTCGATTTTATCTACAGTGATGTAAAAGGGGTTTCACCGATATATAGTACAATACGATATTGTAGGAGTTATAATGTATTGCCCTATACATCACCGAAATCAACAATTTATGCCGCACTATTGGGCAATATCTACATGTAAAGTGTGGTGATTTCATACAGGAATAGGTATGACATATAGCACACTTGCGGAAATATCAACCACACCATTTTAGGCTATGGAATTTAAATATATCATCAATCTTGATTTTTAATTATATAAGTCTACATTTAATTTATGCAATTTATATTGTTATAATTTAATAATGATCGGTCAAAAAATTCTGAATTCATTTCTGAAATAACAAAATATATAGTATTAAATTGGGTTGGAATTTATCTGGAGCAGGCAATTAAGTATTTATATTTAAATATCGGATAATTAATTTTCATAAAATTACTAATTATAACGCCATTACAGACTCAATACTGATGAACAACTGGAACCAATTTCTAAACAAGCACATACAAAATGCGGCAACGTTCAACAACTAAACTTGGCCTAGAAATTTGTCAACGTAAGTATACAAACTCGTTAAGAAGTTTAATGAATGCAGCACCATAACTGGTATAATAATGATTGACAATCAGCACTGGTAGTTACACAATCAATTATTAAATCTAATAATGTTGAATAACTAAATTTATGTTAGTCGTAATCGAAAAAGTCACTTTTATTTTTACATACCAAAGTTAGCATTCATATTTACTCATATATATGTATATTAATATTATTATTAACGTGCAGTATATTATAATTTTTCGTTTTGGTGTGATTTTGATTGTTAATTTGTTAAATAAAATAGAACAAAGTTTACAATAATTTTCGAGGTGAGCAATTATTAAAACATTTTTCATTTTGTAAAATGATTTTACAGTTTATGAATCTATTTACTGTAGATTACTATGCAACGCATGTTTGTTATTGGTATAGCAGAGATTATATTACCAAAACTATCAGAATCGAAGCTGGAACTAACCAAGCAAACGACTGCAGTTGATGAGAATTTCAATTACGCCTCTTGTAACGTTCCCAATTGTTCATATATAGATTCGAAAATCCATAAACGAAACTAGAGGAAAGTTAAACAATTTTCAAGAGTCCGTAAGTCGCTGACGTGACGTAAAAAGAATAGAATCTGGTTGGATATCGACAGAACGAGCGAAATTAAACAGATTAGCTCTTCCTACACATTTGAATTGGATTGAATGGCTGCTTCGATCTATATTTGACGAAATCGAGACCTAACTGAAATGAAGTACGTTAACATCAACCAATAGGATAAACACATAAAATAGATGAGAACAGCACAGCAGTTCGAATTAGACGAAAGTTCGACAGTGCATTGTGTAAACGTGAGCTTGAAATGTTTGTTTTAGTCCCCACGTTGCCTGTGGAATTTTAATGAAGGATTAAGCCGCGAGAGTGTCTGATTTGGATTGACTGCGACATCGAGCGTTCAAGTCAAAATATTCATATTACCTAAATTACAATCTTAAGTAAACGCATTTTATTTTCTCATAAAAATAATATTAACTTCATGATTTTTAACAAAGACGCATTATTATAACTTACGTAATTCAAAAGTTAGTTAACTATAAAATCAAATTTAAATGTATTGAAAAATAATAAATATAAAATAATTATAGTTTGTATTACTTTATCCTTACTAATATATACGATTGAAAATATGTTTGTTTGTTTATATGTTTGTTTATCTGTTTGCATGTTTGTTTATTTTTTTATATTCCAATCACGTGAAATTTAGCGAAGCGATTTCAAATTTTGAAGGAATATAGCTTTAGGCCGCAGAAGTATCGTAGGCTTTATAGTGTTGCGATACATTCACTTGATTTTTAGAAAAAAAATGTTTTTGTTAGAACATAGGGATTTCATAGGGAGCTTTAGGCAATAACTCGCTGGTTTCATCCGGGCAAAGCCGACGATTCAGCTAGTATAAATATATTATTTACTGTTTGTTACTATTTCATCAATACTTTTTTGTAAGTGAAAGACTATTGTTATATACTTTGAAATACAGTAAGGAGGATAAAGGCTGCTAAAGTACAAAGAAGTAAATGTAAAAAATTACTCTTAAATAAAGTATTGTTATTTAATAGCATCATACGAGTGTTAGAGGTTTTTTTCATTCCAGTCTCCTTAATTTTCCATTTCATTATTTTCAAAGTTATTCACTATGAAATAGTCCGTTGAACATTTTCTCATACAACGAGCAAATTATAATGCATTGATCAAAACGAAGAGGGCTCGAAACTTCGCTCAAAATATTCTGCAAAATATTAGCCGTTGAATTCATCATGTTATTATTAATTTTTTTTATTTCTTTTCAGTACAAGGCAAGAAATTTTTTTCACCATACCTATTGTAAATGTTCACAGATAGAGCGCAACAAAGGGTGTATTTTATAATTAAAAACAACGAAAATGTGATTAAAGTGAAAAGTAGGTGAAGAGGTGATTTTAAACAAACTTTTATAAATATTTATGAAAAAAGTTTGAACAAAATGAAATCAGCAAAACCATTTGAAGTAATTTTGTTTTAGTTTTCAATTTACTTTTTACATTTAATCAGAGTAAAACAATTACAATGGCAATTCATTTTCTTTGTATTAAAATAAAGGAACAATTTTACTTTGAAAACCAGTTATGATAGTCAGTTGATGTATCGATCGATATATCAACTGACTATTACATAAATAATCATGTAAACCTATGTAATTTTACTACAATAATAAATTATATAAATAATGTAATTTTCTTGCAAATACAAATAAAGGTAATTAGTTAATGTTATTTGAAATAAATCTCAATGACTATAAATTACACTTTTTATGTAATCTGAAACTTATTATTCCCCGAGTAAAAAAAATTTTGATCGTATTTTGATAAAAAAAATATTTAAAAAATGAGATTTTTTTTGATCAGATAATGATCATATAATGATCACACATTGGTCACATAATGATCACATAATATAATATTGATAAAATTCATGAAACAATTGACTAAAATAAGTCATAAATTGATCATAATAAGTGAATTAAATTTTATTGGAATTATTAAATAATTAAACTTCCTGTACTGTTTTCATCTTATTTGAGCAGTTTCAGATGAAAATATAAGTAA
>JABFPJ010002288.1:0-20314 GCA_022817425.1 Gryon sp. ZL-2020
TGAGATATTTAGACATCGATCAATAAATTGAAGTGAGTTTTATGTTTTATATTAAAAAGTTGTACATAATGTAACAAATTTTGTTTGAAAATTACAAATGTTCAAGAAAGTTCAATTGACAAGCCTAATTTTAATGCAATACGAAACTTACATTTTTTAAAGCATAACTCCCATAAGTGTTTGACTTGATAAAACGCTCAAATATTTTTTTGCCAATATTGCCAGCGGCTGCAGACATGATAAAGCTTTTCTTATTACTTACAAAATATTTATGTAAAAAAGATGTATATAATAATTTTACTATTGATTCATAATTATTATTTAGCAGATAAGAGTGTCTATGCGACCTCTAAGTAACTCGTGTAGGTTAGTCACAGAGTCTCACAGTCTACTAACATTTTTTCTCAATTAGATCAATTTTGTTTATTAATCAAGATAAAAAATAATTTCGATTAATTAAAAACCTAAAATATTAAATAAGATATTATTTAACGTTTTTGAAAGTAAAAAATTTTGGCATTAAACAACAATAAATTCGTCGTAATTTAAACAATACGCCAAATCTTACATTAACACAATTACCAACATTCGAAGACTTTGCATTATTTTGTTCTTTAACGTTGGTCACAAGGTATTTCTGACAATAACTTCTTGCATGTAGGATATTTCGTAATTTTTTGGAGCACTTTATTTGTCGTTTTTCATTAGGATTGGACTATAATTATTAAAGAAGATAAATATAAACAGAAAATAAATCAGGAATAAAGAGAACAATAATCACTCTCATTTTTAATTAAAAAGGAAAATATTAAATACATTTTTTCAATCAAATACTGATCAAAGGTAATTTCTTGTTATCATAATGTCAAATCTCAAATGTCTTTGTTCCTTCAGAATCGGGTTTATTGATATTTTGTGATCAAATTTGTTAAACAACATTTTTTTCAATTATCATGTCAAAAACTAAATTCACATAGTTAAATTCTGAATTTTCAAAATTATTATTTATTTATTAATTTAAATGTTAATATTGTAATTTCGTATATTTTTTTTTAATTTTAATTTTGTTTATTTAAATTAATTTGTCGTATTTAAATAACAATAAAAATTTATATTTAATTTGATATAAATAAAAATTATTATTTCAGTTATTAATATAGAATTTTAATTATAAAAACCATATAAAATATTTTAAAATATTAAATTAAGCAATGGTTGATGAAGAAATAAGTCGAAAGTATTTTGATCTCTACCAACGGCTACATATGAAGGCTAACGATGATATATCAGGTAAATTTTAATATTTGTTCAAATTCTTTATACGTATAGAAAAAAGAACAAGTGATTTGAAATTTGAATATTTTTCAGATGATATCGATGATGCAAAACCATTATTTCATACTCATACCTCTGATGGGATTCCTATTCGAAAGTTATTTGTTGCTAATCTTGCACAACGAGTGAGTATTTGTGATAATTTAAATTCAATTTTCTGTAGGATTAATTATTTATTGAAATTTGGCTAATAAAAATGAATGTTTCAATTGCAGACAACTCATAAAGATTTAACAGCAGTTTTTTCAAAATATGGAAAAGTAGATAGCTGTTATCTAAAACGAACTGCAAATAAAAGTAATTACGCTTTTATTACGTTTAGCGATGCAAGCGATGCTGTCAAGTAAGATTTTTATAATTGAATATTATTTTATACATAAATCTAAAATGATTTATAAATAAAATTGTGTGCACAAAAAATATCAAAATTAAAAGTAAAAAAAATACTAAAGTTATTGTACAATTAATACATTATATTAACTTGATTTTAGAGTATTAAAACTCGTAGAAACGATTGAAATGTTTAATCATCTAAATATATATGTATAAATAAATATCTGTGAATATTAATAATAATTTAATGTATTTAATTTGTTATTAGAGCAAGATGTGATGGATATAGGAAAGAAATTCGATTGCACAATCGAGACTTGAGAGTACTTGTTGCAGATTCCTGGCATCAACCGGATAGTATAGAATGTCAAAATAAGTTAGCTCAATTAAAGAACAAATCTACGCCTATTACAGATGAAGTCATAGTATGGACACACAATGAAGAGGATCAATCGTTAATTAATCGACTGAATGACGATTGCTTAATGCACATATTTCAGTTTTTACCATTCTTTCAGCGAGTGAGAATTGAACGAGGTAAATTTGAATCAAACTTAAAAACTATCAAATATATCTTATAACTTAAATCTAAATATTTTACTACTTTCTCATGAATTTTAGTCTGCAAAAGATGGCAAACTGTGAGTTTAAATTCTTGGCACAACTATCGTAAACTTGATGTTTCTGAGCTTCGTATCGACACGTATAGTTTGAGAAAATTGTTACTGAGGTGTGGCCAATTTTTAACGAGTATTTTCTGCTCGGAGGAAACTTCTGGAATGAGCATAAGCACACTCAATGTGATATGTAAACTATGTCCAAACATCCAAAAGATCGATTTGAGCGGTATCACAGTAACACCTTCCGGGATTACATCATTAACGACGACTTACGAAAACCTAACAGAATTAAAACTCGGAAAATGCTCCTATTTATGTGACATTGATCTGAAGAAATTGTTCCAACGGAATAATAAGTTGCGAAAACTAGAAATATTCCAGAGTCGTATTAACGGAACGTGTCTGTTGTTTTTACCGGAAACACTTGAGGAATTGGTCATTATATTCTGCAATGATATGTCAGCCAACAAACTTTGTAATGTTAGTATATATCAAATTTATTTGTTTGTAGATTTAATTGTTTAAACTTGAAAACATGTTTATTTGTATGTCAATCACATAAAATCTACCGAACGGGTTTAAACCAAATTTTGACAGAATATAGCTTTAGGTTTCCTGAGTGTAGTAGATTTCAGAGTTTTTCAGTACATAAACTTGATTTTTAGAAAAAAATTGTTGTGCCAAAGCTTCCTTCCTCCCGGGGGAAATATCACAGGGATATTATGCATTTGTCATTACATCCCCATGACATCCATCCATTCCAGATTTTACGTGACTGGCATACAATCAAACAAATATATTTTCAATTTAAAATATTAATAAGGATTAGATCTCCTATTAAATATACTCTATAGTAATAATTTTAATAATAAAGCTTTGAATTTTACAGGCACTACAAAGATTGAAGCACATTAAACGACTTAGAATAACTAACTGTGCCAATTTTCACGACGGTGTTTTGGAACAACTAAGCAACTGTAAAGAATTGAATAGTCTCGTGCTTTCTGGATTTTTCCCTTCGATAAGCAAAAACGCTTTTAACAACATAGCACGTTTAACAAATTTACAAGAACTTAATGTCGTTTTTAATTATAATTTAATGAACGATACTTTTTTAACAGAAATAGCGACACATTGTGTTAATCTTACTAGTATAGATATTTCTCGTAAGTATTTTTTATCTATATAAATATATTTTTTTTTTCATTATAATTAAATGAAATTAACTTTATTTTTATAGGATGTGATATAGAAACTGCCCAGGGAATATCCAAACTTTTTGCACTCCCTAACTTACAACATCTTAAAATGACTCATTTACTAGTGGATCATTTCAATATTGACAAAAATATCAACTCGCTCAAACTGAAAACGCTGGATTGCCAACATTCACAAAATCTCACGGATCCAAGTATTTGTGCAGTTATTGAAGCTGCACCGTGTTTAGAGTTATTGATCATTAATCATTGTTATAAGTTAACTCAACGAGTACTCGAAGTCGCTACAAGCTGCACAAAAAAACGTACAAATGGCATTTTGCTGAAACTTGAAACGAGCTTTACTCTAGCTACTAATGAACACTTGAAAGATCAAGAAGTATCACCTTTACTTCACACAGTGATACACAGCTCTTCAAATTCAAAAGATGAATATTTATTATAATTTATTAATAAAGTTGGCAAAAATCATGATTTCTATTGAAAAAATCGATTTACTGATGGACATCAATGCAAATATATATTATTTCTATTTAATAATGATTATTAGTTAATTATTTATTAATTTATTGCTTAATTATTAATACGTAATAAAAAATATATAATACATTTTTCATTTAATTAATTATAATATATAAATAATTGAATTTTTTAAATTCGCTTGAATTTTCTTCATTTTAAATAACTCGCTAGACGTTTTTTTCACATTCGTACAAAAGTTTTTTAAATAGAAAATCATTTGACTTCAATCATGATTTTAATCAATAACTTCATTCAAATAAGTAAATTGTACCAACTCTGTTTATTTTAATAGTTATATTTTGATTACTTTTTCACGTTGTACATATAACATATATAACATTCATTTGAAAAGGAAACAGTATAAAGAATCATAGAAAAAAACGGTATAATAAATCATAATTCGCAAAGCTTTATTTTTCTAAGTGTTCATACATTACGCATCAATTCAAATAACACACAAATACAAATAGAATAACATAGAAATGTACTTTTTGTATATTTTATGTTAAGATCAAATATTGCTCAAATAGTCATTTACGAAATAGGTGTACAAACTTAAATTTACAAAGAATATCAAAACTTTATACAAATTTATTTACATGTTTATTTATTATATGTTAATTTGTATTAATTAAATATAATTTCCATAATAGATTTTAAAAAATTTATATTTATAATATTTATTATTATTGTAATATAATTGTTGGATTTGTACATGTACGTTTACATAAAATGAGTTCCTTAATATATATGATACAAAAGGTCGATCTAGTTTAAATCAAATCACAATTAAAATAAGTGATATTTTAATGACTGTATTATTCGAATAAATTATGTTCATGTTATACGTAACAATATTTATAAGATGTAATTATAATGTATATCGCCAAAATATTGATAATAAATACATATATATTTAACTATTGTAAAAAAATGTCATTTATTTTGATCAAGAAACATTCTTTCTTGTAAAATATGTTTGCTTTACATATGTACGATTATTATCATTTTCTTAAATTGAATTTTCTGCTTTTTTAAATTTGTTCAAATACATTTTATGATTTTTTATCGTAGCTAGAAGACCAGATTTTAACACCGTTGGTTCATTAGCAGAAAAACTGATTTCTTCCGTGTCAAACAACGATGACATTTTTCCGCCTAAAGCTCTAAAATAAAATTGCATATATTTTATTTTTATTTTCTGTAAGTAATTTTTTAATTACTTGAAAGTTGTATTAATAACAATATCAGACAATAATTCCATTAAAGTGATATTATTTATTATAATTTTAAGAGAAACATATTTGTAATTATAAATACAAAAATATTATACCTTAAAATAGCTGCACCTGCACAAATATCCCACTTATTGATTGCAGATGTATGCAAGTAAGCAGTTGCATTTCCAAATACAACCTCCATTACTTTGTATCCTAAAATTAAATTATCAATAAGTAATTTGTTTTATAAAAAGATAATAATGTATTTGAATGAAATACATACCTGCACCAGCGGCGGATACAACTTTTAGATCATCTCCAAACGCAATTTTTGCTGCACTTTTTACGGTTCCAGCATGGGATAAGGAAACTATCAACACTGGTGCTTTATCTTCATGTTTCTATAATAAAAATGTTACATAAAAAAATAAATATTATAATTTGTTGTAAAAACATGATCTAATTTATCTTTGCTTTTTTAAAATTAAGTTGAGTACCAATATTCACTTACTATTGCTTTAAATTTAATATTATCCGAAAATCCATGACCAACCCAAGCCCAGTAAGTATTTTTCGGTGCAAATGGTTTATGTATTACTCCAATTATTGGTTCTCCTTTCAGCGCAACACAAACCATGGTTGTTACATACTGCAGCAAATTCTCTAAATAACAACAATGATTTATAATAATATCCGCAAAAAATGCAGAAAAATAATATAGTTATAATATTACCATTTTTTAAGAAAAATACGATAATTAGTACCTGTGAATTCCTTGGTTGCATCCAAAGGATCAATCCAAACAGTGACATCATCAGCATTCACAACAATATCATCCATACTTTGTAAATCACTACTATAAGATTTAATATTGATTATATCTTTATCATCACAGCCTACGGACTGTTCTTCCGAAATGATCGTCATGTGAGGAAATGCATTTTTTAAAGACATGTACATTGCACAGTGCGATCTGTAATCGGCTTCTGTTACCGGATTATTTACAACTATAAAAAAATAAAAGTATTAATCCACAACATCCTTAAATTAAAACTAATATATTTATATATAAAATGTTAGAATAAAACAAATATAATTGTTTAATTATGTCACATCAATTTTATAAAATAAGAAAGATAAATTTTACCAATTAACATGTTTTAAATTTATATTTCTTTTTGTATAAAAAATAGAATAAATATTGCTTAAATATCTAAAAAAATAAAATTCATTTATTTTATTTAATAAATATTTTGTTTTATATACACTAAATATTTTGTATAGTGTAATTTCATATATTCCATTAATTCAAATATATTCCATTAATTCCATCAAATAAGCATCAGCTGATTATCAAAACATAACCTCGTTTGACATGACATTTTTGATAAATAACAAAGTTGATACCTCCATCGATTGTTCCCTTGCTTTTGACAATAATATTTGGATTTTCATGAACCGCAGCAACTTGTAAACCACCAATTTCCGAGGCCCTTATTGCACTTGCTAATAAATCCTTCAATGAAATTGTTTGTTTATCTTCGGAGTGTGATCTACGTATAAAACACAGATACCAAAGAATAAAAAGTCCGACGATCAGTGAAATGCCACACTTGCGAAACCGAACATTTATTCCTAAATACATGATGATAATTAAGTTTGCTTAACTTTTGTAATTGCATTAAAATGTCTCAAACAATAATCAAAATAACGAGTCTTCGTCACCCATCGACAACACACAATATACTTTACAGCATTTCATCTCATGTCTGGCAATTTGACATTATCAACAGATCATAATAAACGCAAACTAAAAATAAATATTTTTTATAGAAAGAAAATATTTATGATTTTATTTTTGATGACGAAATGATTAGTTAATAATACATTTTAAATTATATAATTAAGTAATTATTTAAATAATGTGAAATGGAATTAAATTTTTTTTATGTCGATAAAACATGAGATTGTACATTTTTTCAAATAAAATAATCATGACTTTGACAAATGTTTGGAAGAAATGAATAAAAGATAATAAAGTGAACTTTCGATGTATTTTGATAAATTATATATTTATTATAGATTTATTGGATTTGATATAAAAGTTAATTATAAACAGCCGATTCAACATGTTTTAATAAGATACACAATTTTGATTAGCAACAATAAAGAGTAAAAAAAATCTTGCCATTAAGGTGCAATTTTAGATTGCTACTTACTATAAAATACAAGACGTATGACTAAATGAAAAAGTAGATTAATTAAATCAAAGACACAACAATAATACCGTACACAGTGTTGTGCTGAAGAAAGAATTGCATAAAATAAAATGATTATAATTAAAGTATTAGATTACCTAATGTGCCAGTTTGATTGAATACACAATTAATTTAAAAAGATTCACATTTTTACTAAAAATAAAGTTTAAAAGAAAAAGAATGTACCAATTCACAATTTTCCATCTAATTCTAATTGAATTATTAAAATCATGCTTTACACATACATATGCATAGACGTAAATATATTAACATGTATATTTAGAGCAATTTTAACGTCGTTTTATAATTCATTACTCCCATTGCTTATATATTCACATTTTATTTTTCGTTTTAATTAATCTGTATCTCCTTTTATTTAGTTACACTGCAACAATAATTTGATGACATATATTAGTCTAATTTTCCTTTAAGAGAACAACTTTTCTCCTCACAGATTGTGGTTCTTCAAATAAGTTATAACCCGTATGTTTTCACACACTATCATCTGCAAGTAAAAAAATTACATTTTTTTAGTATAACATTAAAAATATATTCAAACTTATAGTCCAGTTATAAGAATTCAATTGAATCATATTTAATCTCATTAATAATATAAAATAAAGTCACCGACTTCTACATTTTTAAATAAAAAAATAACAAAAAGCTGAAATAATTAAAAGTTGCATTGAATAAAACGAAATTGAATGTTTATTACCATGATACCACCACTTTGTCTTCTTTGGATTTTTGTTGCATGTTTTAACGTAGAATGCATTATCTGGCGGCCTTTTCTGAAATAAGCCATTGCAATGTTAAGATGAGTTAATGAAATGATTTATTCTTATCATTATTTGAAACAACGGTTTGATACAATCCTATATTTATCAAGACGATAAACTCATATCGGTACCTTTTCGGTGCAACTACTAAGCATAGAAACAATGCTCAAACAGACACTTTGAACGCTTAAAGCTGGTGACCAATCGTCCGTTAAAATGGATAAGCAAATGTGTCCATTGCTGTAGATATGAGGATGAATCGGAATGTTGCTTCCAATGAAAGTAACTTCGGGCGAATCGAAAGGGTACTTTGAACTAAATTTGAACTGCAATTGAAACTGTTCATTCTCGTACAATGTTCCCTTCGCTCCTTCCATTCGAACTATCCATTGTGTTAAATTTTGTCCAATACTTTCCTCATCCACATATACTCCAGGCGGAGGCTCTCTTATCAATGACATTAACTCCTTTTGTAGTCGCTTCTATAAACAACAATTGCTTTATTAACTTAAATATTCTAATATAAAGCAAGTATCAAATAATCTAATCTACTTAAGATTATACAATTCTGCCTCATTCAAAGAAATCAATGCAGAAATATGAAACCAGAAACAAGAATTTTGTGTACAATTTTAGTCGTGGGTAAAATGATACTTTGTAACGAAAAAGAAAACAAGAAAAGTAATGATATTCATTTACATGATTGTATTTCTGTTCACGTTTATTAATAAAACAATTAAACATTTCATATTTCTGAATATTAACGCAACGTTGCCAAGTCTGCTTTAGATGTTATAAACAAACTTGTTAGGAATAATAGCCTTTTTCTGAAGTATTGTAAATTAAGTATTATTACAATCCTCCAAAAAAATTATGCTTTTAATTTGAACTCTTCGCATATACTTTTTTAGGCTTTGTTATGTTACTGAAGCAGACAAAAAAAGATAAAAGACAAAAATAATTAATTTTTGTAAAATAATAATAATTTTTGCTAATTATCTTCTGGATGAAGATAACGTAAAAAGCAAGTCTTAACTTGACGTTTAAATTTCGCTGTTCTTTGCATCTTTTTGATTAAATTTATACGTAACCAAGTTTCTAATTGCATTACATGTTTAACAGTTGTATTAACGCGAGAATTTTTGCATGAAAAAGGAATTAAACTCGTCGAATAATTTTGACCATTACAAATAACAAGTATAGACAGTCGAAATAAATGTTCAACAAATAATAATGAAAAAATAAAATGAAAAACACAAAAAGAAAGAAAAAAGGGAAGGTTGCATCTGGTAAAGCGAATGATAAAAATGTGCGTTGCAATTTTGACACTTACTTTCGACGGAGACATTGCAGCCATTGTTGTTAAATTGTCGTCCACAGAAAAACATAACCATCTTTCATAAAGACATGTTTTGTGCGACTTTTGACGCACCAACAGCGTATCTTACGTGCATCATTTGTGTCGTAACATCAATTTTGAAAGATTAATTTTATTTACATATAGACGTATACAAACACTCATACACACGGCAAAATACAATTGTGACTTTCTACTTCCGCAAAACTTGACTAATCCGGCCAGAATCAATGCCCCTCTTTGTTCGTCTTAAGGCGAAAACGTAACTGGATTAAGTCGAACGACGGCGCTCATGACAACTGACGATAAAGCAAAAGGCAGCAGAGGGGAGCTAAGCGAACAAACAAACACGACAAATCAATTCTGATAATACTGAGAAAATCACTACTATTTTTTCACTTGTTTTTCACTCCACCACAATTATTCACTTCATTCAATAACGCGTTTCGTTTTACTCAACGTTATTTAGAGTTTCAATTTTCCCGCGATAATGTAGTATTGTGTCAATTCGTTGGTGGCGCTAACAAGCAATTTTGAATTAACTATATTGTAAAAATTACTATTTTTATCTTTATTTTTATTCTTTTTGAAATGAATAATTATTTGACATAATAAAACTAATTTTGGAAATAATATTGTTGATATTTGTCTATTTTATATTGCCCATTCTTCTTCGCTAGAGCTAGAAAACTACAAACATACTCGACATTATTCGAATCTGTTGTGAAGTGACAGGATAAAAATATCTGTTCAGGATTGTTTTATAAAACCATTATATAATAAACACAAATGTTTAAATTGTCAAGTGCGAAAGGTCAAAAGTGAATAACAAGGAAAAATCAATTAAAGTGTTTTGATTCGAACTTTTTGAGTAAACTCAAATTGCATCGCTATTTCAATAATACCTATTCAATCACAAAAGTTACCAAATTTAAACACTAAAAAATAAAAATGAACATAATAGGTTCGTTGAATTATTCGTGTTAAAAATAGTACTTTAAAGTTCTTATACATCTGACACATTTTTTAGTTAATATTGACTTATCTTAATGATCTGATATATGGTATTTTCGAAAACATCAATAATTTCTATTAAAAAAAATAAAGAGTTCTAATTATGTGAGTTGAACTTTCTGCCTTTTATCAATCAATAAATACCGTTAATGATCAAAAACACCAATTTAAAAAATGCTGATATTTAAAAAAAACTAAGAAATTATTAACGCGTTTTTTTGAAGATATTGGTAAACATTTTTAATTTAATAGAAAGATTTATTTTCATCCCTTAAATGATATAATGGAATTTAACTTTTCCTTTCTGAGAATGGAAAATACAAATTTTCCCTCTTTATGGAGAAAAAGTGCCACTTTTATCCTACTTTCCCTCTTTTCGCCCTAGTTGCAAAATTTCCTATATTTATTTATAATGTAAAATAATATACAATTAATAATAAGCAAAGTTTTATAACGTATAAGGTGAAGTAAGAAAAAAAATGAATACAATGTTGAATCTTTATAAAAATATTTCCATTTAAGTTGCATTTAAATTTACATTTTTTCATCATTTATATTTACAAAATTAATGGATCAGTCGATTTCATTGAAACAAAGAATTTGTAAATCACGATACGATAAGCACGTACACAAAATTTCGGGGTAGGCTACCGAATAAATAACGAAGACAGGGTGGCGACAGACCTGGAAAACCGGGAAATGTCAGGGATTTTTTGTTCACCGGGAAAAGTCAGGGAAATATCAGGGAATTTTTTTCATGTCAGGGAATTTTTTTTTAATTCTTTTTGAAATAATAAATTTACTTATATTTATCAAAATTTAGTTTACAATTAATATCTTGTAACAAATTTCGATTAATATTCATATTATTTATGAACATGAGAATAATAATTCTTATTGATTTTTGAAAGATATTATTAAAACTGTTTTAATTATTTTGTAATTGACAATAATTTTAATTAATGTTATCAATTTGTTTTTATTTATTGATTTTCCTTTCTTAAATTAAAAATTATAAGATTAAATATATGTTGCTATAATGATACAAATTATTAAAATATTTGTTAAATAATATATACATTGAAAAATGTTTTGCAAATGAAAGTTTATACAAATTCATGTTTTTTATTACGAAGTATATTTCTTAGTGTATATATAGTGTATGCAAATGTATAATTAAACGTGTAAAATACATTCAAAATATATTGAAAGGTTTGAGTATATGTAGAATTATTGACAGGGAAAATTTATTAAAATCAACTGGAAAACCGGGAAATGTCATGGAAATTTTTTGATACAATTTTGTCGCCACCCTGGAAGAAAAAAATTATATAAAGATCAGTCGTTTAACATGGTGGGTATAGGTCGCGTATTATTGAAAAGTACTTTAATTAACAAATCAAATCGGACAGACAACAAAATGTTAACAAATTGAATTAATCATTGAAAAAAGCGATTACCGAACAAATAAGAGCAATATTTTAATTTAAAGAGACAGAATTTCCCTAAATGGTCGTTTTGAGCGTCATATAGGTCAAAACATAATATTTAAAAATGTATTTCAAGTTTAAATTTAATATTTAAAGAAAGTAAACGTGTTTTTTGTTAATGTTGATGAAAATTAACAAATTTATTATAAATCTCCCCTAAAGTCCCCGTCGAATACAGCCCGTCGCGCATGATCCACCTTAATTTATAATTAATTCTAGGATTCTATATTGAATAATTTAAACGACACCCTTCCCAGGTAAGACGTTTTTGAAATAAATAACAATAATAAATGTATTGAACTTAGTTTAATTGATTTCGTCGAAACAATTTTCTACAATGTGAAGATTTTACAATTTATAATGTAAAATAAGAAAAAAAAAAACAAGTTTTGTAATATAATTTGAAGTTTTTATAATTTATAATGTAAAATAATTCCGACATTAAAAAAGAAAACAAATATATTATATCATCTGTGGTTGTTAAAATCTATCGTTTAATTTTACGCTACAATTTTGCCTTCGATGACCAGATAAACATGATGTTTCGCGAGTTTTAACATGCGATCAGTTGTGCTTCCAGGTTTACGTGGAATATTTCGATTCTCCAAATCGGGCATATACTTTTTTACAGTACGAGCTAAGCAAGCGGCGTACTCTTTGAATCGCGAGTCATTCATTCCAATTCCTCTAGCTCGCAAAGCTTCAGCAACGGCCCAAAGAAGTTTCTGTAAAAAATTAATAAATACGTTACAATTATTTAATTAAATCTGTAATATCTTTAATGAATGTATTTGAAATGAAATATCGAAAATATGATAGATTATGGGTTCTACATTTGAATTACACACCTTTCTATGCGCAGCGCTCATTTCAGTTTTGCCATTAATATTTACATTACTTTTTACAAGACTTGAATCAGTGACGTGACGTTGTATTGTTCTTTTTGGTGAGTTTGATTCACTAGTTCGTGTGCAATCGAACGTTGCACTCCTTGCCCATTTAAGTCGTGGTCCATCAAGTGGCTCGTCATTTTTTCTTTTTCTACTTTCACTTGTTGCTACTTGTTCTTCATCGGGCATACGGAAAAGCGCTCGCTTGATATTTTGCGAATTTGTCGTACTTATTAAAGTCTGACTAGGGCCTGCTAATTTTTCCGACGGCGGACTCTGGAATAGTGCGCGCTTTGGCAACACCACCTTCTTCATTGGACTCTGACCATCCATACTCAACTTTCGAATAGCTCGTTTCTTTGCCGAACTACGCGGAGTTTTTATTCGCGGACTCTTACCCCGCGGACTCTTCCCTCGCGGACTTTTTCCTTTTTTCATCACAGATTTCCTATAAATGAAATTATCGTTTAATTAATATATCAGCACGTGCTTCGAGAGTATGAACATGAAAATGTTCATACGCAGTAGCGAACGAATATTCGAATGATTCAAATTGAGAAGATAAAGTGTCTAATTCGAAGTCGATGACTAAAAAATTTATTCTCTTCATGTATTGTTCGTTTTCTGTTACTAATTGCCTCGTTATAATACAAATTACGTTCTTACAAAAAGTTATTAGTGAGTTTTTTATTCGCATAAACATTAAAAACTACAGTGAAAAAAAAGATGGTAAGTAATTTGCGCCTGTATATTTTAACATTTCAAATATAAAAGTGTTAATAAAAATAATATCTTTTTACGTTAAGGTATATTTTATTTTTATATTATTATACCAATTATAATTCGCAAATTAAAATGATAAAAGTGAAATCTTACTTGTAATTGAGTAAACGATATTTCTTATCAATCGCTGTTAAGCTTTGTAAATTGGCTCGTGAAAAGGTTCGTCTTCGTTTAGTGAGATAATTCAGTCTTTTGCCAGGACTTTGTCCTTTCAGTCTTGCATTCAAGGCCATGGTTTTTGCATTATTTGCTGCAGAACTTGTAAACCATACATTACAGGTTGATTGAGTGTCTGAATGAATGTATCTCTCATATAACCTAATTGTTAATCTTTCAAATTCTTCGATGGTTTTGTTACGATTATAACTGAAAAAGATCCATTTTATAATTAAATTTCAATAAAAAATATGATTTTATATAACAAATATATCTTATTTTATTATTATTTTTATTAAATGTTATATTAAATCGAAAAAAAAAAGAAAAAGAATTCTTACTGGATTCCAAAAGCTTTGTGTTTATAAGCTTCTTCAAAACTAAGTTTTGCAGCTTCATCCGGATGAATAGAGCTATAAAGAAAAAGACTTCGCTGGTCCAAATCATTATTCGTATATTCTTTGACGCGGAATGAATCTGAACTCGACAATGACACCGATGACATCGTAAATGTGCCAGAATTTCCGCTATTATTTTGAGGATTTTGAGAGTTCAGGTTATTATCATTGTCAAGTAAGGCACTGTCGTTTGAACAACTCGATTTATTCTTTAATTTCTCTATTTCTTGCTTTTCATTTTCAGTTATATTCAAAGTACGGTGATTCACATCGTCAGTCTTAAAGCTTGAAACTTCTGTTTCATCAAGTTTTGTACCATCAATTGTCATATTATTATCTTGCTTTGACTGATCATTTTGTTCACTCGGATAATTGATCCAAAAGTATTCCCTATTTTGATGAATAAGTGTTAACATTTCGTTACAATTTAACGGACAAGACGTGTGTTTTGGAGGCGGCGGAACTCCACTTAAATATTTATTAATAGTTCGATATAAAACATAATCCGATTTTTCGATTAACTCTTCACGAGATAATTTAATCGGACTGAGTATCGGCGCTGTTTGTGTGTTTCGCTGAGATGAACATTCGTCGTCCTCTGGTTCGCTCTCAAACATTTCCGGACTCGACGGTTCGTCCATCTCGAAGCTTTTGAAGCGACTCAGCCTTAATTCGTTCACATTGTTGACGGTTGTTGAATCAAGGCAACCTTCCACAGCCATTTTAACGACCATTACAAATAATGTTGTTACCTGTAAATTCAAGCAAATTTATCATTACAGTATTTATACATTTAGATATATAATATTTACTTCATTTAGATACTACAGTAATTCTTACTATTTAAGTTAATATGATATGAATTTATTTTATTTTAAACTAAGAAATAATTAAAATTGTTTTATCGTTTAGTTTGGATTTAAACAAATTTCCATACAAGTTAAAAATAATACCGAAAAATGATACTATCCAAAAACCAATTTCAGCCTAACTGAAGTAGCTTAATATTATTTTTGATGATACAGCTTATCTTATATGTATATATTGTATTCTTTTTTTTATTATATTTCATTATAAAATCAAAAGATAACGAAATTAAGACAAGATAAAATACATTTAAGATAGATTTGATTTTTGAATAAAGTAATATTAAAAATATTATAACCTTTGATACATTTTTCCTTTTTTGCAATTATAATTACTATAATTTATATGGTAATTATTTCTGTATCATATTATTGCATATTATAGTATAGATAAAATTTAGTATCATTTGAAACCGGTTTTAGCAGAAATCTTGAAAAATTATTAAGAGATTATTGAGGTTATATCAATTCCACGTTTGTCATACATTTACGTTTCAATTTAAGTGTTAATCTGTTTTTATGTAAGAATGAAATAGATATTATTTATGCCGTAGTTATTTCAAGATAAAATTTATAAATGACATGACGAATTGTATAATACAATGGATAAATAGATTTTTGGAATCAAAGCTATTAGCAAAAATAAGAAATACTTTTTCAAGTCATACAATTATAAATTGGTTAAAATTATTTTTATACAAAATTGTAATTATCCATAAGTTATTTAAATATGTAACGTACATTTTTTATTTAACTATCTAAAATTTATAATAGGACTTGAAATATAAATATATAGTTCAACGGAATAACTAAGAAGTTCCAATAATTAAATCATTGTTAATGAAATAATGAAATTAATGTATAGTTTATTTTATAATCTTTAAATGACAATACATACATTATATGCAAATTTGTACAAAGGAAAGCAGTTTTTAATGATTTTGAAAATGTGCTCGTGTCTTGTAGAATTTTTCTACAAAAAGGTTATTTTGTATTCATATAGCACATCAAATTAAAATTTAGTTGATGAAAGAAAATACCCACAACCGTCATTTTTTAAGACAATATAATAAAATTTAATTGAATGATCATTTTCATCATTAACATATTCTGTATACTTTTCTTTCTTACTATACTTCAACTATTTATTTGTATGTTTCCTTTGTTGTTAAAGCAACAATACACTACAGTATTTTCGATGTTTGTTAACAAAAATGATAATTCTGTTTTATTACTTAAATAGAAAGTTCAATTTTTGATTGAAAAAAATGTTAATATTGTTATTGTCGAAAATTGATTTGAGATATTAATCGATTTAATGCTTAATTTAGAAAAATGTGTTCAAAATAAATAAATTAATCAAGTAACCAAACAATGAATTAATATATATATAAAATAAACAAAACATACTTACAACATAATTATTTATCAATCAACACTATTAATACGTATATTCCAAAAGTTATTTTTACTTCACAAGAAAAAAACGCGGCAATATTACTCAACTAATTTATAAACTGTCAAAAATTTTGCTTACATAAGACAATTTAAAAAACTTTATAAAAATCGTTGATAATGTAGATATAAAAATGTTACTTTTGTAGTAAAAAATTCTTTCTTTGAAAGAAGCAAACTAAAAAAAAATACTTATAAAATTGGTAATGATTACTACATTGATGATCATATGTGTACGATGTACGAATTTAAGAATGCCTGCCAATGAACTTCAGATTTCAGAATAAAACTTCGAATGAGTATAAATTATGAAGAGCGTGCGCTGCGTGCGATACGTTGAGCTTGCCAACGACATCTGGAGTGGAACTCTTCAACGAAAGTAACAATTTGAATTGCGTTCCTAAAAGTAACTTTAGCAGACGATAAAATCGTTTCTTTATTTCAGCTCTATCTTCATTATTAAGATGAAATAAATTCTAGTCTTATCCTACAGAGGAAAAAGAGATGACTGGTGTGAATTGCAACTGTATCGAAACGGGAAATTCTCACTAGTTCAAATTTTTTATTTTTGACTTGTCATTTCACATTTATTTTGTCTACTTTTCTTAAATTCTGATTCTGATTGGTTTCATCGGCCTGCCTTTAATTGGTTACTTTATGGCGGTTGATTTAAATATGTCAAATATATTTTAATTATTCTACAGGGAATGTATTTAATTGACCTTCTCGTAATTTTTTAAATAATTTCGTATTCTGCTTTAATGCTAATGAGTATTCTTGATTTGAAGAATTTTTCTAAACTAAACATTCTGTTAATCCATGTAATTATTATTGAAACATCAAGTTTAAGATTTTCAATTTTGCAAGTTTCTTTAAATGTTTTTATTTGATTTACAAATGTTCGATTTTTTATATTAATAGAATGGATATTATAATTATATATAATTATAACTAAAATAATATAGAAGAATGCTATTTTTTCTAGTTATATAAAAACAATACAAAAGTTTACAAATATAAATAAACGATGAATAGAAATATATTTTAAGTGTGTAATATTGGAAATAAGTAGCTTTCTATTACTGATTTATGGCGTATTTGACTTCAATGATCAACATGGTTTTTGGTATATTCAAGCAAGAACAATATTTTATGATAATTTTATGATAATAAAGGATAGACTTATGTGGAGTGAATTGTTTGTTTTGTATTAATACAAAATAATGCTTTTGCTCGAATACACTATTAGTGTGGTGTTATGTAGGTTTCACTTCACACAAAATTAGAGTGATATGTGATATGTTTGATAAAATAATCGATGTTAAAATAATTGATTTTTTTAAATAAATTCTCATCTATAAAGTAAAGTAAAAGTTTATTAAGGTGTAAACTTGGTGAAACATTTAATAAAGTAAACGAAAATAATCAAAACATATTAATAATAAGTTTAAAGTGATTTAAATTTAGAATAATATAAAATAATGAGTTTTTGCTGATACTTTGATAAAAAAGAAATAAGTATTTAAGCTTTTAATCAATAAACTTAAAATAAAACATTTGAACTATCAAATTGAATTTGCTAAATAAACAAAAATCCCTTAGATCAAATAAGCCATTAGAATTTATATTTGATCTAAGGTGTGCTTTTTTAGTATCAACTTATCATGATAGTCCCAACAATTGGGATGTAATTGCGATTACATCCCTCGGCTTCGCCTTGGGTGTATATATAATTATATATATATACTAAGAAAAAAATATATAAAAAATTACTAGACTTTTTAGTATTAATAATTGTATTTTCATTAACATTTGTTAAAATTTTCTTGAATTTTCTTAAAAACACATTAATTATTAAGTAAAAGTCTAGTAATTTTTAATATATTTTTTCTCTTAGTGTATAATTGTGAAAAAATATATCAACTATACAGTTACTATAGAATTTTAGAAATTAACAAAATAACAGTTAATATATCTCAAAGTAAGTTTCATTGGTATAGCAACAATTAAATGCCCTGTGATAAGGCGATCACAGAGTCAGTGAGTATTGACCGGAAGTCCGGAAGACATGGGGGGACCATGACTATGCTCAGAGGTAGTTCGTTCCAGCAAGGGCGGACCTCGAGTGGAAAGAAGTTTGTTTTGGAAAGAGGTCTCGCGCCCTTTGTCCACTCAATTTGAGAGGGTGTTCCTGAATATGCTGTGTTGGCACAAGAGTAAAAAGACAAGATAACTTTGGGCAGTTGTAGAATCTTCGAAGAATGTTAAAAGTTCTGTCAGGTCAAAACGAAGCTGTTCCATACTGACTAGCTACAAGTTAGTAAGTTTATCTTCATGCGGTAAGTGTCGAAGATGGGGTGCCATTTTTGAGTCTCATCGCAGTTCTCTTTGCAGTACTACATTGTATCGTTGCGGAGATATGGCGCCCAGGCAACAAAACAAAGTTAAAATTTAAAATTCGACGAAGAAGTTCAGGATTGAGGGTGTGGAAGGATTTGCGGATTCTATGTGTAATATAGAATTTGTCTTTTTAGCAACTGAAGATGTATGTGTGAGATTCTATTTTTGATTATGGCTGATGGTGACTTTCACGTTTACTTGGACAGTAGTTGCATTGATTGACTGTTTGTTAAGCTTTTTAATTCATCGGATATCACAGTGTAATACTTCTATTTTTTGAAACATTCAACAAGAATTAAGCGTTCTAAACAGAACGTTTGTAAGTGTTTTTAATATCTAAAATGTTTTTTTGAAGAAGCATTATACGTTTTCTTAGAAACAATTTAATAGTATATTACTTCACTGAGTGGGAAAAGTAGAGGCTTGTTCTCACGAGTGAGATGGCAACACGAGCGAAGCGAGTGTTGCCATGCTCACGAGTGAGAACGCCTCTACTTTTTCCACGAAGCAAGTACGATATTTTTCTTTACGAGGTGGGAAAAGCGTTAGCTTTTCCCACCGAGTAAAGAAAAACGTTTTAAAAGTTACAAAACAGTTCTGATCAGAACTGTGAATCCTAATTTTTATTAGAATTCACAGTAAATATCCACAATGTTTTTAATTGCCGTTATAAGTTTCAGAATATTAGACAAGCAACTCACCAAGTATAATATCTACCGCACTGCTAATATTTGAGGCACTAGAAGAAAGTATAACGACAACTTACGGTAAATCCGAATTATACAATTTTACAAAATCTTTCATTATTTTGAAATATATTTACTGCGGTTTTTAATCATACTGTGCTCTGCATTGTATTTTAAATTAATTACACTGTAATATATATTTATTTGGGCAGTACACTGTAAAGAATCGTCAAAGAAGTATACACATTTTTGTGTATAATTCGATTAAACTTTACACAAAACACATAAAAATTCATCAAATTGTGTGAAACAAGAAACTGTGAAAATTGTTCTCCAAGTTACACAATTTCTGTGTAACCATTTAACACAAAAATAGTGTGAGTTCATATTTAAAAACTCAATCGCATCAATTTTGACATTATGAGCAGTGAAATTGCATTCTATACGTAGTAAAGTTATTTACTTGGAATCAAATACAGATTAATCAGGACTAACGTTCCGAATTAGAATATAATTAAGTATAAATATATATATA
>JABFPJ010002289.1:0-20312 GCA_022817425.1 Gryon sp. ZL-2020
CGATACTTTTTATAACGAGTACGGGAAAACGCTACTTTCCGGACGTAAAACAGTCGGGAAAACGGTCACTTTCGCGACTGTTTTGCGTCTGGAAAGTAGCTGTTTTCGCGTTATGAGTTATAAAAAATACTTTTTGCACTTTTACATACAAAATATTGGAAAAAAATGATAAAAATGTAAATGTGTAAATGTTCAATTGACAAGCCTACCATTTATAGCAATACAGAAATAATAATTAAACAAATAAAATACTACTTCACTTAAATGTAAGGTTTGATGTTTTTAATTTAATTTTATTATTAAAAAAATATGCGTTTTTTGTTTTCAGTTACTCGACACAGAAAACCGAAGTCTGCTGCTGGAATCTGACGTGGATATTCTGTCGAAACTCGCAATTGAGGCCGGAAGTTTTCTCGATTCCGCGCAAAATGACTTGCAAAATATTTCCGATGAACTTGTGCAATTGTACCATCACGTTTGTACGGTGAACGGAGAAACGCCGTCGCGAGTTGTTTTGGATCACGAGAAGATCGTACCGGAGAAGGACGATGAGAATGGCAAGATTGAGTGGTGTCGATCGTTGTTCAAAACGGATATCAAAATTAAAGACTTGGAGAGCCTTAGTCGAGCCAAGGAAATTGCCAAACACATCGAAACATTCATGGATCAGATTAAACATCTGCGAAGTGCCGTCGAACATACCATCGAACTTTCCAAACTTAAGCTCAAAGTTTGTCATATTTGTGAAGGTAAATTTTGGTTTGATGAATAATTATTTGTTTATTACTAATATTATTAATTATTAATATATTGTTATATATATTATATTATGTATCGACGGTCTTTATGAAAACTATTCCATTTTACATTTAGTCTAAGAACCGTCGATATATTATATATATTAATATATATAATTTATAATTAAAAAATATTAATTATAAAATTAAAAATTGGTTTGATTTGGATACTTATGGTGATTTGTTCTGTTTTTAGGCAATGTGACTGAAAACAAAGTCGAGGTGCAGGAATTGCAAGAACAGGTGATCAAACTGAAAGCACTTCTCTCGGCCAAAGGAGAACAAATTGCTACTTTAAGAACTGTGCTCAAATCTAATAAAAATACCGCCGAAGTGGCTCTTACTAATCTCAAGAGTAAATATGAGAACGAGAAGAGCATCGTCAACGAAACCATGCTGAAACTCAGAAACGAGCTTAGAGTTCTCAAAGAAAATGCAGCTACTTTTTCAAGTAATATGAAACAACATCATTCTATCTCTATTCAAATTTATTGTTTCATCTCTTCATTGAAATTACATCTATCTTCTTTTCTTTTCATTTTTTGTCAATGAATTATTAAAATCACAACGTTTATAGACAATTTAAATTTGTATACAACTTTTACTTTTTTATTTTGTTTAATTCTTTAGAAAAAAGATTTGATTATTTGTTAAAGAAATTATTATTATATTAGAAAAATAATTAACTTTAGTTACTATATGTTTGCTTTTGAGATATTCATAGTAATTTTGTCGTTTTCTTTCTTTTTCTGCTCTAACCAACACCACTTAACAATATTACTAAATTGACAAAACAGTCTTAACTTTGATGGGTTTTTTGTTTCTAATCTGCACAACTATCGATCTCTCCGTTGCTCATTTTGTCTGCGTTCAAGCTTACATTTCTGTGGTTTAAATAATAGCATTTGTAAAGCTATTTTAATATCTATAATTTTCTTTTATTTCTTAAATTATTAAAAGACATTCCACATTGAAATGCTTTTTAATCACGAAATCTCATTTTACAAGTTGTCTGTGATAAAACGTTTTTAATACGTTTTTACAATTAAAAGTTATTATTTATAACACTTAGCTTAATATTTTGCATGTAAAATCTTATCATTAGTTTTCATCTTTTGTTACTATTAATTTTGAGTACTACTGTTAAGTTATATTAATAACTTTTGAATGAAATTAATGAATTGCTTTTTATTAACAAGACTTGAATTAAACAAAATTCAAATGACATAAAAATCATTTTATACTAAAATTTAACACACAATCACCAAAGCTTGTCTGTCTCTTGTGTTAAACCCTGCTAACCCATAATCTCTTCAGGTCTGCGAGCAGTGTTTGCTGCTCGATGCGAGGAATACGGTACCCAAGTGGAGGAGCTTCAGCGTCAGTTAGCTGCGGCCGAAGACGATCGAAAGACGTTAAATCAACTGTTGAGACTCGCGGTGCAGCAGAAGTTGGGCTTAACGATGCGTCTGGAAGAGATGGAGGTGGACCGAGAGATCCGAAACACCCGACGACACGCGCCAAGTGGCAATGGTCGTGGCAGAACGCGATTATCGCAGCAGACCAACCGTCCTCATTTAGGCAGGGATTTCATTTAGAAGATGGTCAAGATATGGAGCAAGATCTTTTAAAAATAAAGATCAACATAAGAGATGAAACAAACAAAAATTAAATGCATTTTCGCAATGCAACCCCTTTGTCATGGAAATATATAATCAACTTTCCCATCAAATTTCTATGAAACGCAATTGCAGCCGCCCTTAACATGTTTCCTGACACGTTTTACGTAACTTAGAATTATTAGAAGTCCGTTCAATCGATTCGCGCGAGTGACTTCCTAACGACGAGCACAAGCGAAATAAATACGACGCCGTCCTTATTACGGTGCATAATTAAGATGATGATGGTTTGCAAAATTATTATAAAGTAGAAACAAATGTAACATTTGTTCTTATTTGAAAGATGAACTTTTACGAATCCGTCGTTTCCTGCGCCATCGGCTTTGCTCCATATCAAAAAGTGTACATCTTTTATGCGTCAAATTATTGTTCGTTCCATTTTATCTGCGTTTACTGCCTACTGTACCGTAAGAGAAATTGTATTTTTCTAACTCATTTTATGACATTTTGGTTGAAGTTTTGTAAGGATTTGTTGAAAGTTATTTTTTAAGAATTAATAATAATTTGATTAAGAAATGTTTGTTTTTTAAAGAAAAAGAAACTAAATGTTAAAAAAGTAATTGAAAAGTTTAAACACTATTCAAATACTTTTTTCATTTTATATGATTCTTTTTTTTTAATATAATCGTTATTTGTTGTAATTCTTATTAATTTGTTAAGAATATTCTTTCAATCTTTACAATTCTCCAATCACTTAAAATTAAGATCCCACAAGATCTTCCCTTATTTTTGTTATTTTTTGTTATACTTTGCTTTGCAAATATTTTTGAAAATTTACCAATGAATTTTATTACATTGACTTGTACGATTAATGTAACATTTTATTTTACAAACGAAATTTTGATATATTTTTTATTGTTATTGAATCATGATTTGAATCATTTGTATGATTTAGTACAAAACTTTACAATTTGTCTTACAAGTATAGCATTCGACGATTATATGCAAGAAATGAATTATTCGTATTTATGGACAAAACGTATGGTTCGTGCAAATTAGTAGCACAGCATTTCCATAATCACAATGTTACTAAGCGCTAATACTTGTTCTTTTTTTGAATTCTAAGTTACTTTTCTTGGAATTCGAAGTTACTTTGTTTTCGACTTTATACGATAAATCGAATCATGAATCTTCTTTATTCATGATCAATTAGATTTTTTGACTTAAAGTATAAGAAAAAAAAAAATGATTAAAAAACCAATGTTATCGAATTTGTCAAAATATGAGCATTTACGTCCAGCGATCTGTGATGAAGACGTCCAATTTGAAAAATTTACAATAATCGATATTGTTGTGTTATTGTTATTTCGTTTACGACGCGCTCATGTTTTTGCGAACATTGTCTAATCTCCCCTTTTTTGATAGACAAAAATGATTGACATAGTTTAGACATAAAAGATATAATCGACGACATACTAAAGAAAAACATGTAAAAGCTAAGTGGAAGAAAAAATGATATTGACGATGTGTTGAAGACAATATTTGACATCGTGAGACTTTGAAAAATTTATAATCAAATTATAAAAAAAGAGGAAAAGAAAATTGATATCGCGTAGGGAATAAAATAATTATTGAACATCATAATGGGATTATGTAATGGTTAATGTTGTTACTATATATCTTTTTATAGACCGTTTTGATTTTGAATGCAACAATTTGACGAGGATTTTTATCTAATACACCTAGTCCGTGTTTATAATGGGTTGTGGAACTATTAACTTATAGTTTGTATTGTAGGCTACTGTGTCATTTCTGACATCACATTAACAGTATTTATTTAAAACAACTAAATGAAACAAAGTACGACAGTGAATTTTACATACATCAACAACTCTATATAACGTAAATTTATACACTTAGAAGTTATATATACAGTATATTCTTGTTCTGCGAAATGTATATTATATTTGTAATACCATTTTATACAGCTGACCGCATTCATTAGAAATGATTTTGAATAGCTTTTGACTTTTTCGTAATTTTTTCATTTTTGAACATAGAACAAGTAATAACAGAATGTAGATGTAGATTACAAATCAATTGTATAACAAACTTTATGTAGGAAATTGTAGTTATCCGTTAAATGATAATACACATAATTCTAGTAGAGGTGTATGTAAAATTCATCAATTCGCATAATACATTTTGCAACATCCAAAACTAATGTCCGTCACATTTTTGTATTATTTTACAGTAATTTTACAGTAATAGAAATAATAAATATGTAATTAGTTGAATTACATTGTTAACTGTTGCATGATTTGCACATCACACAATAAAATGTACATTTTTTAACGAATAAAACACAAACATTTGATATTAATTAAGGATGATTAAATAGATGAATGTAGCAATCAAATAATTATATTTAAAGTATATTTCGACGAAAAATCATGCAACTGTACATAACATTGAACTTTAAAGTAACTTTTTGCTTAATTTTTTGATTAATCCAATTAATGATTATATCGTTGAAGAATTAATGTTTTCTTTACTCGGTGGGAAAAGCTAACGCTTTTCCCACCTCGTAAAGAAAAATATCGTACTTGCTTCGTGGAAAAAGTAGAGGCGTTCTCACTCGTGAGCATGGCAACACTCGCTTCGCTCGTGTTGCCATCTCACTCGTGAGAACAAGCCTCTACTTTTCCCACTCAGTGAAGTAATATACTATTTTTCATTTGTAATTTACATTGTATTTTATGGATTGCTATTGTTTTTTTATATTTAGACATTTTCATATGATCATTGAATTAAATTGCAAAAATAATGATAGTTGTTATATTATATTTATGCAAATTAAGTTTGATACATTTATAATCGATATAATAATTATAATTGAATTAGCAATGTAATTTTAAAAAATCAACTCGAAAAGTGGAAGAAAAAAAATACAATTATGACGAATTCATGATTCTATTTTGAACGTTGTTGTCTTTTTGCACAGACTGAATAAAGATTTGCGATATTTTTACTCGCTATACTCAAAAAGAGAAAAAATCGACTAAGAAACACACAACTTTGAGATATGTGCATTTGTCAATCGTGCCATCAATTACACTATTTTGTATTATAATGTTGTTCAAATAAGTCCCACATGTTCGTTCCATCCATGTTGTCTGATTTAATTTTCTTTTTTTTTTTGCAATTTTAACATTTTCAATATTTTTATAATCATTTTTGTAATCATTTTAAGAAAATTCAATTCAAATCTATAACTTATTTTTATATTCTTTATAGAATTATTGTAGTTAATAAATATGTTAAACAACGTAATTTTACAAAACTGTTACATATCTATTTTTTCTAATTTTAATTTTATAAAGTTATTTTCATCATTTTATTTAAACATATCTTAGAAAATGTGAATAATTACAGACAACATAATGGAAATGAATTAAGTAGTAAACGTCACACGTCATATAATTGTACATGTATATAAAAAATAATATATTTTTAAATGAAAAGTTACTAATATTTTATTTCATTTAATTGTAATTTTTCATTTATAATTTGGGGAAATGTATAAAAAAATTAAATTATTGAAACTCATACTATTTGTTTAATTTGTATCCTATTTACACATTAACATTTCTTTATCAGTAATTATTGTAGACTTTGGAAAGATAGCTTAGATAAAAAATTAATTAATTATTTCAAAGCATGATTTGAACGTATTTATATAGTATTAGTCATACTTAAAAAAAATATCAAAATTAGAGTAGAAAGTAGTGAAATTAGATGAATTTTGATTAGTAAAAGTAAAACATATGTTTGAATTAAAATAATTAAAAAGTTGTTAAAATGCTTTCGTCCACGCAGACACATCAAGTCGATTGTTATAGTTTAATGCTGACAAACAGGGTATTTTATACAAAATGTTAACCATGTTTTTTATTCATTTTGTTATAAGAATTGTTAATATTTTCAATGAATAAATTATATATTAATTCGGATAGTATAATTATATATGAAGTACTTGCATTGAATGATTTGAAGTGTATTTAAGGTAAAAAGTAGGATTTTAAAAATACTGAAAAATATAATTTTAATAATAATTTGAGAGTAAAACCGAATTAACACTTTAATGTCATTTTGCGTTAGTTTAAGTAATCAAAGAATTATTTTGTTACTTTTTATGAACCAGAAATTAAAATAATTAATAGAAACAACAAAGGCGTTATTTTTATATACACTAAACTATTTGTTAATCATTTTTAGGTTAAATATATATTGGATTTTTTTAGGTGAAAATTTAGGTGATATTATTTTAAAATTTATTTTTATTTCATTTTTGAGGTTAAATATCAATGGATTACTAAGATTGAATAACCTCAATTTTTCAATATTTGACTGCAGCGCCATAATGAAAAAAATGAAAACTCTACACATCAAGTATCATTTCATATCTTAAATTATTATTTATAGCATAATTAAAAATACTTAACTGTAATATTTTTTATATTTTTCTAAATAAACTATACAGAGTTCAATTAAGTCGTTTAAATTTATTTATCACTTTGAATATTGAAAACATTTGTTTAAAAAATACGTTTTTCTTACACGATTGCAGAAAAAATTGTGACATTTATTTTAAAATGTTGTATTAAACATTTCTGCAAATATTAACGCAACTTTTTTTGTAAATTTTTATTTAAATTTAAAAGAATGATCAAAATATTTAAAAATGAAGTTATGTCCATTGAACTTTAACCTTGCGCATGCGTTGTGAGCCCCGCGTTAAATTTAAATTTGCAAACTGTAAAAATATTTTAAAATGCAATAAATGCACAGAAATTTCCGAAAAAAATTGAAATCAATTTATTGGGTATGAAGGGTACATTAATACTTCATTGTCTACATGATATACAAATTCTTAAATATAATTATGCCACTGAAACATTGTTCACTCTATTGTGAGTGAATAAATGAATAAAATGGGAATCAACATTCACTGTTTTGTGAAATCTTGTTTTTGTTATAAAATTGAATACTCCATAATCATTAAGACTACAAATATTGAAAATCGTAGGTCATAACAAGATTGTCATATTACAAATAGAAATGTCTCAACGAATAACACTCATCTAATTTTCGTTCAAGTTTATCTTTTGATGCAACTTTACTTAAATTATATATATATATTTCTTAACATAAAAAATATAAATTAAATAACACACGCAAAGAATATAATCTTTTTTTTACTTTTGAAAAGTCACGTTATATAAATTCGTTATTTAAAAAATGCGTAAACTTGTTATTATTCAAAAATACCACTGAATGACATTTAAAAATGATCTTAAATACATTTACAAATATGAATTACAAAAAGCATCAGATTGTCATAAAATTATTCTTTGCATGTGTATTTAATTTATAATTAAATATTTAAGATAATTTGTATTTCTCCATATATACTTAACAGTAATATTCAATATTTTCATCAATATATTTAAATTTATAATATTTATTTATAAATCGATTTATTCAAAAAGGTTTTGCTTCAAAATTTCTCAAGTTTAATACTCTGACTATTCTACTGTGGATTTTGCATAATTTTTATTCATTTTTGTTTATTTATTCTTTTTTTTAGGATATAAGTACATTCAATAAGTTATTTAAATTTTCTCTATAGTCGCACGCAGTTTATATCAATATATTATCTTATTGACATCAAGAAATTGTTCACTTCTTTAATAAATATTTTTTTGATAAATTTTTCATCGACATAGTCTTGCAATACGTTTAATTTTTTTTTAATATTTGTTCTAAATGGAATAATTTGAATACATATATATATATTTATATATATATTTTGAATAAGTATTTGTTCAAACGTACATATTAAAAATTTTCAAACTATGTCGATTTTTTGTCGTTTTTTTTGTTTCATTATAAAATACCATGTTAACATTTGCGTTAAGTCGTTATAAAGTCTGATTTTTTTAAATATTCACGTTAGAATATAGTAGATAATTTTCATCTGTTCTAAAATATGATCAACTCATTGGTTCAAATTGTGACGTACCACGTGACAGTGCGAGCCAATGAGAGCTCTGCTTTTTAAAGTCGTAGCGCAAAATTGGGTTACACTTCCGAAATGGTGGGAGAACGTAATCTGACTGAATATGTTAAATCGCATGGTTAAATAAAGTAAATAATAATTAAAAAACAAAGTAAACATTTTATCATACAACAATTATTATAATATCACTAAATTACTTGAGTTACTTTGAATGAATTCAATTTAATTGACTAATTTCCAAACATTTGTTCAAAGTATTTTTTCTAATAATTTATTATATTTTTCAAATTTATTATAAGAAAAATATTTGATTATTAAATTAATTGACTTTTATTGAAATGAATATTCATGACTTTATATATAAAGGATGGCTTTATATTTTTACTATTCATTTTGATATAGTGGTAATTTTAATTAAAATCTATTTATATTTGCCCCTTTGTATTAATATCATAATTAAGTAAAAATATTGAAAGGTTGCTGCAAAATTGTTGACCTGTTTCATATAATTGCAGATTGATAAAATGTACATTTTACCGATTAAGGACATCATGCGTGATGATAATGCAAAATCATTTTTCATTATAAATATTGATGTACACTTTTGTTTTTTATTACTCATTAATGCTCTATAAAATTTACAGACTCTTTTTTTCATTACTTTAGTTTTAATCAAATTTAACTTCTTTTATTATCTTCGTTTAATACGTAAAAGTTAAATTTCAGTATCATTTTCGTTCAAGTTTTGCAGAACTTCATACACTATACTAGCATTAATAGATAATCAATATCAGTTCAATTTCATCTATTACTTTACGTTCAAAATTTCTACTATGACGAATAATAGAATCAGTTTTCAAAGGTATAGTTTGATTTCACTGCGTTTTATTTCATTAAATAAAAAAAGAATAAAAATATTTTGTATCGAGATTAGAACTATTGTATTATGATTAATTAAATGTTTATACAAATAATGATTATTAATGTAAAATCAATTAGTTAATTTCAATCTGTAAATATTATAGAGTATTTTGCTTTATATTAAATTAAATTTTTTTTTGGTTCATATAAATGGGTAAATTCAGCTTTGCCAAAGTTGTATATAAAGTTACGCTGACAATTCCGTTAATTACATCTATAATAATTTATCAATCTTGCAAAGTTTAAAAAAATGTATTTAATTTCATAAATAATTTGTTTATTACATTTGATTTATTTATTAAAATTTATTCTTTGATTCATTTAATACAAAAAAAGTAATTTCATTCAAAGAAAGTCATTTTAAAATTAAAGATTGAAATTGCGATTCATATTTTTTGTCGAATGATTTTTGTTCAGATGAAAGCACAAAGCCTGTATATTATTCATATTATACGGTATAAAAATGTAAATGTTTGTGTTTTTCAATTTTCATTGTTCACAAGTACTAACATAAGATCATTTTCATCTCTTATAATATATATATATAATATATATACTTAGAACTTATTTTTTATGCCGCCAAAAGTTTTAATAGATTTTTCAAACAATATAACAAAACGAGACAATTTTTTTCTTTTCTTTCAATTTCAGTTTAATCATACATATATTGTGAAGTTAATTTTTCTCTCCACTATGCTATTATTTCCACATCAATCAAGTATTATATACTCTTTTTTTGTTAATATATTATTATATTCTTATTTTTCCCTCAAATGTGTTGTTTAAAAAACACTTACGTTTAAGAACGAGTTTTTCCTATTCTAAATTGTATCATTACGTATTAGTTCAAATTTTGTATTTTTTAGATATTTAATAACATTTAATAATATAAATTCACTTAGATCTTACTTAGGCTTCTTATAATATCAACACTGTCAATATAATACTTTAGGTATAATACTTTAATATATTTTGTCCAAGGCGCTTAATACCCTTACTGCTATGTATATGCTGTATGTTGTATAATTTTTGTTGGTTTAATTTCAAGGAATCTTTGATATAGGCGTTGTCTGAATTTACCCTTGTAATCAAGTTATCAACTTAAACTAAACCATTGAGAAAGTCATATTGCGAGAGTGAGTCAGTTTATAAACTATTTTCAATACAAACTTTTTGATTTCATTTTGTCGTAATTATCGTTAGTTAATTTGTTAATACGTAAATAGCGTATTAACAAATTTGACCGTTTACAATATCATTTTCTCATCTTTGTGCTTCAATTAGAATATATCGTTCAGCTGCAGACTATTTTTGACGATGTCCTCAAAGTATTAAAATTAATGTATTATGAAACTAGGGAGAAAATTTATCGATCTTTGACGAGTGTGAGGTCTTAAGATCTCATACGAGCTGAATTGGATATTTTTTTCTAGTTGCGGAAGATATTTCTTCTTAAAAAGAAGAAAAGATGCACATTTTAAACAAATAAAATGTTCAGCTAAGCATAAAGTATGAAATATTTTGCTGTTCGTAAAAATGAATATAAAAAAATACTGGTATCTATAAATAAAACTGACTAAATGAATGAATTTTAAATTAACTTCACATTGAATGATAATTGAAAAACGTTGATTCCACTTGTATTGTTCCTTTTTGCAGGACGCTTAAAAAGATTTGTTTGTGCAATAATAGCTGATATTTTCTGCAATGAAGTTGAATTAAGTGTGAGAGATGGAGCTCGCTGGAAGAAGTAACGGAGAGTTTGCAGCATTTTCCGCGTGATTTGGTACATTATCGTCTGTTGAGTGAGTTTGGTGTATTTGGCTGTTGCCGATCGTAACTTTGGTCATATGAAGATGCGACGAGGATGAACTGCTGGATCGCGTCCCATTTCCGGTCACCGCTAAATTGTTTATTGCAAAAGACTGATTTGTCGTTTCCACATTTTGATCGTCCGACGAAATCGTCGGGATATGATCTTCCATCTGAACTGAATTATTTACAGTTGCTTTTTCACCCTTCAGCCAATAAGTTATCATTTTCCCTTTGCCCTGGAAAATTCATTTATGCAATTTTGAATTGAAACTATTTAAATAATTTAATCTAAAATTTAAGTAGTTAAAATACTCCTAGTTACAAGCAAGTCTTTTTTCCCCTTAATCAGTTACGCTCAGAAAAAAGTTTAAGTTAAAAAAAAACTACAAAATTGTTGAAATGAATAAAATATTATGTTCAAAAAATGAACATTTATTTAATTTAATATTTTCTATTTCGGAAAAATATCTTACGTACTTTCGTTCCACTTCTGAGGGAAGAAAAGATTTGTTTTCGATGCAAGTATAAAAAAAAGAAACTTACTTTAAGTGTAACCTCGCCTCGCAACTCTAAGATGAATGTGTCAAATGTGTCCAGAATTTCCTTCGTTTTTGGACTCACGTGAATCTTAAGAGCTGTTGATATAAACAATAAATCATCATTTAGAGAAAATATTATTTTTGACTTCCTTGAATTACATTCTGAAAACCAATTCAAGTTTACCTTCGCCATTGCTTTCCATTCTAGATGCGGTATTTACGGTATCGCCAAATAAACAGTATCGGGGCATTTTTAGACCAACCACTCCTGCCACTACAGGTCCTGTAAAATTCAATGTTCAACATTGAATGCACTATTTTGTCCATAATAAAGTTAGAGTGAAAGTTGGAAAATGGTACTTTACCGGAATGAATTCCTATTCTGAGTTTCAAATGTTCACACGGCCTGTGACGAATTTTAAAAGTCTTTACTCTGTCTCTTAATGCTAAACTCATTCTTGCAATTTCTCGGGCATGTAAATTGCCATTTCTCACAGGCAAACCAGAAACTACCATATAAGCGTCGCCAATAGTCTCAACCTGTAAATTAAACATTTAAATTAAATATCCATTTATACATTTTCACATAAATAAATAATGTTTTTTTTATTAAACAATCCTAAATTGTAAACATAAACATTAAAAAGGTCATTATTGTATGTTTTTGTTTTGAATTTGAAAAGTGTAAGATTTTTCAAAAAGTAAACATTTCCGTATTTCATATATGAATACACAAAACCTATTTTTTCGAATAAATAAATAAATAAACGCAAAATGAAAACGTTTAACGTAAAAACGTTCTTCTTCGGCAATAAAGTATAAACAAAAAAGTATTACATAGATTTTGTGACGGAAGCTTAAAAAATGATTTGAATAATTCAATAATTTTAGATATCACTGTTTGGAAATTGAACAATACAAGTTTGATTAAATAATATAAATGAAATTGAAGAAGAATTAATCTTTAAAATCTTATCTGGGTCAGCACATTAGCCAATATTGTGCCAGATATCGACGAAAATGACTCAACAAATATAACCGGCTTTCTTTTCATGTAAAATGAGGGGGAAAATGGTCATTTTTGTAACCGTATTTAACGTTTGATTAACGTGTTACCTTACAAATGCATCTTATTAATTATTTTACCTTCAACTAATAATTATTTTTTTTCTATAATTTAATATAATATAATATATAAGAATTAATAAATTATTTTTAATTCGTTTGTTGTATACTATAAAATATACAATAAAAAAGCTAACATTACAACTGACAGTAAAAATAAAGTTACATTTAACTACAAAAATAAAATAGATTTAAGCGTAAAATCTTGTTTAATCTCATATATGTGTTTTATATGTACACATATATAGGTATTCATATACTATATAAAAAGCATTTTGAGGAATTTCAATCAGACATATCAAACTAGAAATTATTAAGAATATGTTTCGCAATAAAAAAATGCCGTTTCTTCTTTACGTTTCATGAATTTCACTGCTTGCGTTTTTTCGTATTGTGAAAATAAGAATCATAAATGTTAGAATAAGAAATGTATATAATATTATAACTTTTATAATGCTGTGCTTCTTTTGATAACAAACTCCATTTGACGGCAATATACAAACTTGTCAGCTGTACAATTAAAAAATATATATATATATATAAAAAAAAAAAAAAAAAGAAAAGAAAAAAATTTAAGCGACTCATTAAAATTCAACTGCTACGATATTTTTGGTTCATAATTAACACGAACGACGTTAAGACACATTGTGTTTTTTGCAACTGCGTTTTAATGAATGTTATGGTTTCTTTTTTGTGTTAAATTTAAACAAAACATCCATTAAATATGCATTTTAATTTTGTTTAATGTATTTTTTAATTTTACGTTAAAAATAGTTTTTTTTAAATATGAAATTAAAATATATTATTAAGAAGCAGTATTATTGTACTTTTTCTAGTTTTATAAAAAGTATAAAAAATCGATTACATTTTTTTAATATTAATTTCTTTAAATATTTTTTTGCTGCAAATTTGTTATTTTTCGTTAACTTTGAAAGTTATTAATATTAAAAATTACAAACCTTGTAAACATCGAAATTTTCAATGATAGAATCAAAACACGTGTAAAGATCATTTAAAAATGTAACAATCTCCAATGGATCACTTTCTGCCGATAATCTTGTAAATTCAACAATGTCGCTAAAGTAAATTGTAACTTGATCGTACGTTTCAGCACTAACACTTTGACCCAAAATTAGCTGCGATGCTACGGATCTGCAAATAAACCAACAATTTCTATGCTCTAAAACAACATTAATTCTAGAAAAATTATTTAAATTAAAAATATTTTGAAAATATTTGTATAAATTGAAATACATTTTGAATATATTTGTATAAATTCAAATATATTTTCACGTATATTTTTGAACAAATATAAGTAAATATATTTAAAAGTATCTAACTTTTAAGTAACACAAATGTGAAATACATAAAAATATGTTCCGTGAGGGTATGAATATTATATTTTGAATATAGAAATATACTGAGAATATATTTGCAACATATTGACAAGGTACTCTAAATATATTAACAATATATTCACGATGTAATGCCAAAAAGGTAAGTTTGTAAATATTTTCAAATATATTAAGAATATACTTGCAATGTATTTTTCGTTTTACTAGGGTTATAATGTAATTAATTGCACAAATAATATTAAACTTAAAATAAAAATAACAATTTGTTCAGAATGAAAAAAAAAAAAAAAAAAAAAAATAAACGAATGACTTACTTGGGTAATAATTGGTAGAGTAATTCTTCGCATTTTCGTTTTTCTTCGAGATAATCGGCGGTTCGTTCCTCGACGAGTGTTTCCAAATTATTTGCATATTGTTCCATTCGAGAAAGCAAATTATCGAGTATATTGCTGCTTTCATAGTCTCTGAAAATGTGCGTTCAAACAGAAATATGAATTCTTCTAAAGGGATAAAAGGCGATATATCTAATTCTGACATTTTCTTGTCCAATAATTCCCTCTCTTGCGGCACAAAAATTTGAGGGACGCCACAAAACGCTCGACTATGACAATGATATAATACATGTATCCACGCATCGGTGCTTTTTCAAATGAAATTATTAACACGTGTTGTATTCCCAGAAATAAGATGATTGTATAATCATATTGTATAGTATAATTCATCTACCAAATGAAATTAAGTTTTTTGGTGAAACATGATTTTTATCTTTTTTAATATTACAATTTAAAATTATTTTCTTTGTTTTGGTTATTAAAATTAATTTAATACCAAATAAAATCAAGTAGTATGAAATGAAGTTTCATACTATTCTTCTATTTAAATATTAAATAAAAAATTGTTTTATGTTAACTTTTTTGTTGCAAAGAAAAGACGATGAATAGAAACAAATTTGAAATGCAATTTAAATTTGATCCTCTTGCACAGTGACTCAATTCAAAAGTGTCGGCATTGTTTGATTAACAAACGCGTCTGACTTAATCTCTATACTTATCACTGCAGATACATTCCCACTTGATTATTCGATTTCATTTCAACCTAATATCCTGCTTTTATTTTACTTAAATTCATCCCTCCTTTCCATCATTGTATACAATTATTTATACATTTTAAATTTAATTAAATATATCAAACTACCAAGTGTGTAATAAAAGTTTGTCATTGCATAAACTGAATTCTCATACGGTCAAAAATATATCAAAAAAGTCAAAAATATGTATCCGGGATATATATTTTACATTTTTTATATATCCAAAATGTATTCATGAATATATCTTTGAAAGATATATAAAGTATATAAATCTAGATATATATAACTATATATCCTCAATGCGTTTATATGTTTAAAATGAGTATATAATAAAATATAGGCAATGTATATGCACAACATATATCTCTTTTGAATAAAGGTCTTATTATAATATTATAATAAGTTAGATGCTTAATTAATAACATCAGTTGCAAGAAAAAACAAAATTACAAAATATCTCTTATTTAAATATTTTATTTAAAAATAATGGAAATATTTATCCATAATATATATTTTAGATATATGCAACTATATATGTTTTCTGAATAACAAGTAGAAATAAGTATAATATACAAGATATATATATCTAATATATATCCCAAAATTATTCAAAAGTCTACATAATTTAGATATATTTTCGATCGTGTGGGAATTAAGGTTAATCTTTATTTTGTCATATAATATAAATTATAAATGAACGTAAACAAACGTTCGATGACAATTTTATTTGCTGCTTCGTATCATAAAATATCACTCGTCAAATGAAAGCATTTCTATTGTACAACAGTAGTCAACAAGATTCTCGTCGAAAGTCTCGCGTAACCGACATTCCGCAGTCAAGTATGCCGAAAGAATGAGGAAATTTATATGACACGGTATTAATTCTCAGCAATATAAATAAAAATATAACATATCGAGCGTAAGAAATTCGAACTCGCCATTCAATACATCAAAAATTGCGGTTTCTCATTTTATTCTTACATTTTTCAACAAATCTCAATATTTAATATAACAATGACAAATTAGTTTATACAAGTTATTATTATTTTAAAAAAGTAAAAATAATACAAATAAAAAATATAATAAATAAAAATAAAAGTAAAGAAACAAAATGTGTTTCAAAAAACAGAATAATTTTCGTTGATTATAAACATTAAAAAAAATTTCCTTATACATTTTGTTTGCATATTTATGCGAAAGATGATAAATATAATAATTGAACTTGGTATTTAACATGCAATTTACAAGTTTACTTATTTATTAATCATTGAATTATTACATTAAATACTACACAGAATAATTAAAAACAAAATTAGATTTTCTCATTAATGCTTGACGTTGCAAATTAGACCTTTAACGAATTACGCCACTGTCGTTTCAAAGTTAAACATCATTTTAATCCAAATTTCCGTTATATACATTTATTTATTTAAAGTAAATATTATATAACGTTTCAACACTCGTGGGACAAAAATTGAATACACATTTGTGCTGATTTATGTTCGCCAAATGTTTATATATTATTTATTGCGCAACTTTATATCCATCCATCAAGATTGTAAGCTGCAGAATATCATAAACTGAATATATATTAAATCATTAATTCATACTAATCTCGTAATAAATTATTGCTAACGTAAATCTATCCTTTCTATGGAGGATACTGTAAAATCAGACCTGAGTTATAATTCATTTTATCGATTTAATTAATTTATTTATGTTTATTTATATGTATATTATACATATGCTTTATTTGTGCAAAGTTATTTTACATTTTACACTTTTGAATTTTATGTGAGAAATATGGATTTTATTTTATATAGTTGATGATACTCACTTATTTATTTTACGTATTGTTTGTTTCAATGCTGAAAAATCGGGTCGATCTGCAGAGTCTGGAGCCCAGCAGCGACGCATTAAACTTGCCACCTAAATTGAAAAAAAAAAAAGGAAAGACAAATAAAAAGAATTATTCCAGTCAATCTTGTACAACTTTTGTTCTTATTTAAATTTTTGAATTTAAATTCTTATTTTTTAATAATTAAACAAGTTTCCAGAAAATTAAATATCAAAGATGTATGAAGTTGGAATCGACGTAACCTCACTTTTTAGTTATATTAATATTTTTTTACGGTTAAGTTAAATGTACAAACAAGGCATTTTTACAACAGAAACAAAGCCTATTATATAAATTTAACTTTAAAAGCATTATCTATATATCAACAAAATTGAGGTTATGTCTACTCAAAGACGTAACCTTATTCTGACATTTAGAGGTCCTTTAATTTCGGAAAAAATGTGGATTTTGTTGTAAATGTTTATTTATCATAATTAAAAAGTTGAAGTATATCTATTAAATATAATAACATTGAATTCATTTCTCCACAAATCGTGTAACATTTTAATTGCGTGTTTACGATGTCTATCGTTGCATCTATCGAGACTTAATACAAGGTCACATATAAAATCGAGGTAATCTGAGTAAACAATTTCTTGAAAAAAAAAATCATTCATCACTATATCTATACACATACACGTTTTTTATGGTATTTTGTTGATTGAAATCAACTTAATTTCTTCTCCACTTTTTTTTTCTTTCTCCATCTAATAATTGATTGAAGAAATTGATTTTTATAGCAAAATGACCAACAACTTTTTTTTAATAATCTTTAAATACGAATCTGTTTAACTTAAAAGAATTTTATTTCAATTTGCAAATAATAAATCTTAGATTTGATTATATAACTAACAGTAAATTTGACATTGTAATCATTACGAAGAATGCTAATGTTAAATTCTCATCAAGTCTGAGACACAACCCTGACACGTTTTTTTTCTTGATTTTAAGAATGAAAACGACTCATTTTCAATTCATTTGCTTTGGAGAACCAAAAATGAGCACATCGCACTTCACGTTTCCTTTCTTTTTCTTAAGTTTTTATTCAAATTTTAAAAGTCAATTAAAATTGCAAAAACATTAATCAAAAATTTGTGTGTGGTTAAAAATGATGAAAAAATGTATATTGATGATTAAAATTGACTTTTGACGATGGTTTAGAATTAAATTTAAGATAATTATAATATTAATAGACATATAATTAGCATTTTATGATATATAACTAAACTCTGACCTTTCTAGAATATTAAATATCGAATAGAATAAATGACAATCAAATACATTGATGCTGACACTTCTGGGAAAATTCTAAAAGTCACTTCTACCCTCTCGAACGAGAAAATAAAGTCAACAGAACAAATAGATATACAATATTTGCCATCGCTTATTTTATACATTTTTGTTGTTGTATACAAAAAATATTCCATTTTTTATGTGGGAAATCGAATTTGAAATTGATTTCAAATTTAAGTTAGTAGACGTTAAAATCGCATTGAATTATGTGGGCTCAATATGGCTCTGATTCAGCCTCATATGGTTCTGATAGGGCAACTCGTTCCTTGGCCCTATCGGGGCCATTTTTGGCCTAGATGGGCAAAACAAGAAAGCCCATGTTTTGAAAAATCAGAGTTTGAGAAATCCAAACGTGTAGGTAACCGCTAATAGGGTTATAATAGGGCAAGCCAGATTGGAGCCATATCCATATATATTAGGTTAGTGTAGAATGCCCGGTTTCATTTGTATTAGGGAAATGTATAAGAATATGGTTTTACCTCTTCGTCAACATTATCATCTATTAAAGGTCTTAATGGAGAACCACTTGGCCTTCGTACTCCTTCGACGATTTCTGAAACAAACATTTTTAAAAATCTAGTTTAAACACTTGTTTCAATGTGTAGCATTATATATTTCAAAATATGTACTTTAGTAAATTTTGACAAACAATATTGTAATTTTAACAGTAATAAAATATTCCCTTTTCTCACATTATAATTTTGCATTCATCCAGCTGATTTTAACATGCATTTTCGAAGCTTTCACGGACAACTGAATTCTGCTTTGGTATTCACTTTGCTGCAAAATCTTGTTTTATATTTGATGTACGTTTATGTATTCATAAAGTCATTGTCAAAGTGACATTGAAGATGAAAAAAGCAAAAATTAAAAAATTTTAAGTGCACAAAATTATTCGCGCTTTAATTTTATTAACTGTTTTCTTTATAAAAGATAATCAATTTTGTTACTATGAATTTGATATCAGAAAAATGCTTAGTTTTTGCATTTTTATATGATACATTATTTTCAGTTTTTTTACTTTATTTGTTTATAATTTGTATTTTCTGTTTAAATAATTGTGTTAATTGAATTAAAAGGGAGGTTAAAAGTAGAAAAGAGATATTTTAATACTTAAAAAGCAAAAATATTTTTCTTCCTCACTTTCTTTTATAGTCCTGCATTTTTTATAACACATTAATACACTTAAGTTCCAGTTATAAATTCATTTTCCCAGTGTTTACGGAACTTTTACGATTCATGACTAAATTATGAAATATGATGTTGATACTTTATTAACCTTTCGTCGGCTTATTTATGCATTTGTGCACTAATATTGTCTCGTTATTTTCTTTTTCAAATTTATTTCATATCGTTAAAATCAAATTAAACATAAAACTGAAGATTTTTTTGCATTTAAGGCTAAATATCGATGAACATTTGAAATAACATAACCTCCCTGTTTTATAATTTGGCAATTACTATAAAACAACATTAAATTTATAAAAAAACTGTATTTCAAAATATGTCGTCATATAATGTAAGTGTCACATTTTTTGTACAAATTTAATTGAATATTAAAAAAATATCAAAATATTCAAAAAGTGATGTTATGTTTATTCCAATTCCATTGATATTTCACCTTAAGTTGTGTTTCATTAAAATAAAAAAAAATGTTACAGTTTCGCAAAGCAAAGTATACTTTGATGTAAAATGGAAATATTTTCCATATATTAATTAAATGTGCAATGTTATTTGTAAGTTTTGCTTTGTCTTGGAATGGAAAATGTAAGCAATTTGAAA
>JABFPJ010002290.1:0-20306 GCA_022817425.1 Gryon sp. ZL-2020
ATCATTGTTGTGAATGATTTTTTTGGTCAAAACACGTTATAAGGCATTACTCGGAGCTAACTTCATGCGTAATAGCTATTACTCTGTGCCAACTTCAGAGAGAGCTTTGCTTTTTAAGAATGGAATTTTAAAGAAATTTATTAAAAAGTGAATAATTTATTTAAAAAATTAATAAACTAAATAATCAACAATTTTGTAATAATTTAAATTCATATATTATAAGTGTTTAATAAGTGTTTTAATACTTTAAATTTCAATTCACATTAATTAAAAAACATGTAATGACTTAATAAAATCTTATCTCACGAAATTTTATACTTTTTATATTATCAGTGAGATCAATGATAATAGATAACAAAAGCATTCATCATAAAGAACAATTAACATCATATTGTTAATATATAAACATTTATTAATAAAAATATAATTTAGCAGTGATAGATGACTAATACAAATATATCCTGTTTCCTTTGACTTAAACTAATACAATGATTAAAAAATATATGTTATCTTAAGCAATAAAGTAAATATATCAGTTTATATGATCTCAGCATCTAATTTTTTCATCATAAATGTACGATTGGTAACTACTTGTACTGGTGTTTTGTTTGTCTTTACCGGCATGGGAGGCGGCAGTGGCGCCTTGGGGCAGTTGTATTTTTTATCAATTCTCGCATTTGCAAGGATCATTGCTCTTGCAACTGGGTCTGGATTATAATCAGTAAAATTAAACAAGTCAATCGGCTCGCATACAAGGTAACCATTTTTAAGATAAAAGTTTTCCTGGCCCTTGGTTACTAAATAGACCCTTGTTATGCCTCGATCAGCGACGTATTTCTCCACTTCTTTTAGCAATAAAGAACCCAGTCCTTGACTTCGGAAGTTTTGATTTATTATAACTGCAAAAGTAAATAAATATTAATCGTTAAATCTTATAATAATTTGTACTTTTTTATTTGAAAATTAATAATGTAAATAGTATAATATGCATCAAGGGCGCATACTACGCATGTGCACGAGATTGAATTGCTATTTTTCGTACTCATTTGTCGGAAGACAAAATGTTTCTCTTCCGTAAAACGAGCATGAAAATAATATATTATTTTACCTGATTCTATAACACAGGCATTGTCTATGCTTGGTACCAGTGAAATCTTGCAATGTCCCACAAGGAAATCAGTGTTCTTTAATATTAAGCATGTAGGAAAAGAGTCGCATGATTTTTCTAAGCTTATTATTCTGAAACATACAACCGCATGAAATATCTGAAATCATTTGATCAATAAGATGTATATAATTATATACTTAATTATATGAAACTTAACGAACATACCGAGCAGTTTCGCTGCGTTTCCACTCAGAATTCAGTAACGCACAACATTGTTTGATTAAGTCTGGTCGATGATGCAATGGAACCACAATGTATGGTGTGTGTCTCATTGTTTCGCTGAAACAAAATGAAGCAAAATTATTAATAAATGAAGTAAATCATAAAAAAGACATTATTACCAATCATTTCAACTTACAAGGTCAGACATTTTTGCAAAATGTAAAAGTTATGAAAAAAATAAAACTCCATTTGAGTAGCTTGAGACGAATCTGTCTTTAAATACACTGGTAATACAAACTACAGATTAAATTACTTTTGTGAGTATCATTAAGCTTAATATTTAGTGCATCAGCATTAATGCAATGCGATATGAATGCATAAGTGTGCCGAATGGCGCAAGTCAATTTTCGTCTAAACTTAATTATTATATTTGATATATTCGAGATATCTATTTTGATTATTTATATTATTATATATATTTAACATCTTGATTTAATTTGACGTAAACTACGCATTTTTTGGCACGTTTCGAATAAATCAATCAATAGTATAGTTAATCATTAATATAATTTTATATTAATAATTGACAACAATTAACATACATTTCTTTGTTAATAAAAATGTACATTAATTTTGCATTGATTAATTTATTAATTACACTATTATTTATTAATAAATAAATTATATATTATTATTTAATAATATATTATTTAATATATGTTTCACATTATTATTGTAAATAACATTATATATAACATATTATACTTATTTTTATAACTATTTTTATTATTAAACTCACATTACTACATTTATAATACATTTTCCTTTAAATTTTGTTGAATATTATTAATTAAATTAATTTCAAAAAATAATAATAGTTTACAGTAAGGATGTATATAAATAAATATTCAGGACAATGATCTTGACGCATGTTCCTCTCAGCGAAAAGTTATTTTTGTATTGCTATTTTGGTTGCATCCGAACAGGAAAGAAGTACGATAAAAAAGACAAGACGAAAAGTAAAATTACACTCAGTCTGTACTTGATCGTGTCAAGGTCATCAGTGATTACATCGATACCATCAAACAATGTAAAGCCTCACTATTCATTATATCAGCTAATCAATTTTAATAGGTTATAAATAATTGTTATTACCTTTATATTAATTATTATCGAAGAAAGCCGATAAATTTGACAAGTTTGACTTTTTGTTTTCCGAAAAAAAGTAAAGAAAAATATTATCTGTCGTCGAAAATTCGTAAACAAATTAACGTCAAACCATTAATGTGTGATTTTGCGGCGAACGATTTGCGGCAGTGCCTTGGACTTAAAATCCACATTCTGGGAAGAGTAGCTCGATTCTATTTTCAAAATAAATACGCTTTCTATATAAATATTACATGCGGACATTTCAACACAACAACAACAATTCCACTCGAATACAACTGTCAAACTAATACAGCTGTCTTTGTTGCACTTGCGTCACAGAGAAAGATCAAAATCAAGTAATTGTTATCATTCATTCTGTCAATTTTATTTTATTATACACACATATATCATTTTTTTACACTTTAAAATTAAATATTTACTTAGTTTTTGTATTTTGGATATTTTTTTATGAAAATTTTTAGGCATTGCAAATATGGATGGGAGGTTATGTTTTTTACACGTGTGAAAAGTCAAAACACGTGTGTAACAGAATGTTATAGATTTTTGCTCATTTGTATACATATAAAATATATGTATAGATTTAATCCACAAAAATTGTATGTATAGATAAATTTTGATATTAATAATTGTAATTTCAACACTGGCAATTTAAGAAATAATATAGGTAAATAATGTTATACGTTATCGGACTTGGACTTGGCGATGCCAAAGATATTACAGTCAAAGGTTTAGAAATAATTAAACAATGCGATCGTGTCATATTAGAAGCTTATACTTCTATTTTGACAGTTGGAAAAGATGAATTGGTACGTAAATTGTCATTTGTATTATTTTAAATTTTTACATTTAATTTGAATTGTATTATATCTAACTTTATATACATGTTATAAACAGTTATTTTTGTAAATAAAATTACATTAAAAACACACATTTTATTCAGTGAATTGTTTAAACTTATCTATAATCATTTTGCAGGAACAATTTTATGGTTGCTCATTAGAAATAGCCGATCGTGAATTTGTCGAGAGTAATTCTGACATGATTTTGGAGAATGCGGATGAAAAGGATGTGGCTTTTTTAGTAGTCGGTGATCCACTGGGTGCTACGACACATTCTGATTTGATTTTAAGAGCTCGTTCTAAGAACATTAAAGTCCAAGTTATACACAATGCTTCAATCTTAACGGCAGTAGGTACTTGTGGATTGCAATTATACTCTTATGGAGAAGTCGTTTCGATCCCATTGTGGATGGACAATTGGGAACCAGACAGCTTTTATGACAAAATCGCTGAGAACAGAAAACGTGGATTACATACACTTTGTCTTTTGGATATTAAAGTCAAAGAGCCGACTTTGGAAAGTCTTACAAAGAAAAAACGAGAATATATGCCGCCAAAATTTATGTCTGTTTCCGAAGCTGCTGCGCAATTATTAGCCATTCTTAATAAGAAAATGAAAAATAACAAAGATGAAAAATTAGGTAAAAAAGAAACGAAATATTTAGAAATAAATATCTGTATGTTTTGCAATTAATGAAAAATATTCTTTTTCAGCTTTCACTTCGCAAAGCTTAGCAGTAGGATTGGCAAGAGTTGGTTCCTGTGATCAACAAATTATTGCTTGTACACTCGAGCAAATGGCAAATGTTGATCTTGGTCCGCCGTTACATTGTTTGGTCATTGCAAGTGAAACTCTTCATCCTCTTGAGTCGGAATATTTACTTGAATATGCAATAGATAAGATGCAATTTAAAGAACTCTTTTGTAAAGAATGATTGTCAAAACTATAATTATTAATTTTAACTTCAAATGTAAATAATTACAATTGTTTATAATTTTATACTGATGTATATACACCTTCGCTTTTTATAACCACATAAACATTTTATAACAAAACTATAATTTTGTTACATTGAAACAATATATATTTAATTCTTTTCCAAATAAATACATAAAAATATGCATTTTAAACAATCGTATAGTTTACTAATTACAATAATCAATTATAATATTTGAATTATTTGATTTAATAATGTAAATTAATCACTGAAAATGTACATATAAATCGACTAGAATGTTTTGATATGATCAAACTGCTTATTCTTCATCGTTGCTAATTTCTTCAATAATGACTTCACTTTCTCGCGGATGAGCAAATTCTAATTGCTCTTTTAAATTGATATAAGAACTTGGTAAAATCGGTGTTTTATCGCCAGCAATCAATACAAAATTCATGAACTTTTGTGCATCACTGTCTACGCTGCGCTGTGGAGCAGAATGTTTGAAATTATTCTTTAAACTATCTGCATAAATCATAACTCCTGGATATCGATCAGTTGGATAATTATCTCCAGTCTCAGTGCTCTCTTCAGGAATTGTGCTTTCATTGTTACTTATTCCTTCAGCTAATCCGACATTATACAAAACACTTGGCGATAATGGAGGATTTTGATTCCACTCTCGTCTCGTTCTTTTATGGTCAGTTGAGGAATTGCCACTTCTCTGCGATAATTTCTCAACTTTGGTTAACTTTGGAATCGAATCCAAAACCGAAAGTGGTATGCAATCGTGAAATTCGCCAGTATGCTGAAGTTGCATTGACGTTGAAGGCATATTATCTGCTTTTGTTTCTTTACTTAGCTCCAGCTTTTTTAATTTATATTTTCTGTAACATTTTTGAATTGTGGTCGCCGCCCATACCATTTCTCCAAAAGTTGTTTTTGAAGTTGATTCTTTCAGAGATTTATTTTTTTCAAGTACAACTTGTTTCTCTTCAATCTGTTTTTCCTCAATCTTTTTCTCTTTTTTTTCTTCGAGCTTCATTTCTTCTTTTGCCTTCATCTCTTCCTGTTGTTTCATCAATTCCAACTCAGCGTGTTGTTGTAATTCCATACTTATTTCCTTGGAAACTGAAGAAATTAATTCTCTTTCACCTTTAACTTTGTCTGTTAATGTTTGACCTTTTGTTTCATCTTTGATTACCTTTTCATGAGAAACTTTGGTAGATTCAGTTTCATTACTTTCTTGTTTTATTGCATTAGTGTCTGCCTTCTGACTTGATTCTTTTTCACTTGAATCCAATTTGATTTCTTTTACTATGACTGAAGTTTCAGTATGTTTTCTAGACATGTATTTTCTGTAACACTTTTGTATTGTCACAGCAGCATTTATCATTTCACTTAATGAAGCAATTGCAGATTTTTTCTCGAAAGATTCTTGCTTTTGTTCAAGAGAAGTTTTTGCTGTAGTCACTTGATTGTCTTTGGTTTCTGCATTTTTCTTCAATTTATACCTTCGATAACATTTTTGAATTTTTAGCACCGCATCTGCTAATTCATTCAAAGATGTCGCGCTTCTTTTTAATTCCTCTTGCTTTTCATGCAATTCTTCAGTATGCATTATATCTTTAGAACTCTTTGCGCTTTTACTTTCTTGACTATGTTCTTCCTTGTGCACTGTTTTTATTTCTTTGGTTGCCGATGTTTTATTCTCAACATGTGTTTCAGATGATATCTTGCTCGAGGATGACTCGATTTTCTTATCGATCATCGATTTGCTTTCTTTAGATTTTTTATATTTACGATAATATCGTTGAATGGTCAATACTGCATGAATCAATGTTGCATCAAGTGGTTTGAATGATGGAATAGATTTTGCTGAATCAATCTGTGAACATGATAAAAGATCTGATTAAAAAGCAATATCTAAAAATTATATCAATTTACAATTATAATAAGTTTGTAGTATTGAAAAGTATAATTAGAAATGTTGTAAAACGTTACCAAATTACTGTCCAATGCCATACTGGATTCATCATGAGTTGTAAGCAGTTGATCTCCGGACAAACTTTCATGAGTAATACCTATAATATAAGAATTATAATTATTAATTGAAAGTTCGTATAAAACATAATTCAATTAAACATATTTTATTTTCACCTTGCAAATCGTTAATTGAAGTAGAAGTACGTTCTGATTGTAACAACGAATTTTCGATCTCATCAATACTTCTTTCTCCGTCACTCTTTTGACGACCTGTTTTCGATGTTGATTCTGTAGCGTCTTCTATCACTTGTAAATTTAGTTCGGGAACAAATGGCATTGCTGCATCTGTAATTGAAATACACCGACTTTTGTTACTAATCAAATTTTTATTACATTATTATATTATTATTATATTCAACGATTCTTACCATCTGCAGTATCATTAATACTCGTTTCTTCCGTACTTTCATTTAAAGTACAATGCAAAAGGAACTCTTGCAAAGACATATCCGATTCCTTTTCCTCCTTTATTTTTTGAGTATCCTCGAGATCTTGGTGTTCCAAAATTTTATCCAAAACAATTGTACTATCCTCATTTGCGCTAATGTCATTTTCCTCTTCTTCCTCTTCTTCCTCCTTAATTCTGTGAAGATCCTGACGCAACATAGAAATATCATGTACATTTTTCAGTCCTTTCATAAAATCAACATTTATAATAGCATCATAATCATTTTGTTCATAATGAACTGGTTCTCCAAAAACGTTTGTTAATAAATCGTGATTAATATCATCAATTTTAATCTCAATGTCATCCGCATTGGGAGAATTGTCCGGGAAAATTACTGTTGTAACTGTGTCGGGAATTTCACACGGTGATCCTTCGCTCAAAATATACGAATAAATGTCTTCATCTGTTTGACTTTTCGTCAAATCATCATTCGAATTTTGTTTCATTTCTTTATCTTCTGCTACACTTCTTTTTATATCCTTTTTCTCACTAGAAGATCGATCACTAGAAGTTTCTTCTTGTTTCTCTTTGATTTCCACACTTTTGAATTCTCCTTTTACTTCAGTTTGAGATTTTGTCAAAGTCGATTTCTCAGTTTCTGTGGAAACTCTTTCTTCTGTCTCGGAAGTTAATTCCGTCGTTTCATTTAATATAGATTCCTCAGCTCTCACAAGCTCTTCTAGCTTGCTTCTCAATAAGTCATTATTCAAGCCTTTAGTGCAATCGGAACTCGGACATTTGTGTTTTTTAATTTGAATCTGTCTATCGAGTTCTTCCAGTTCAGCTTTTATTCGCAAACTCATTTTACTGCTTTTCGATTTTTCGTCGTAACCTTCACTCTTCACTCTCGTCAGTTTTCCTTTCGAACTTTTGTTTTTATTTCCACTGTCTGGTAACGATTTCGCCGATTCGCTCTTTTTTAATACAACTTTTCCTTTATCGACACTCGATTTGTCCAATCTTTCAGCAGAACTTCTTTCAGTACTTGATGATGATTTCGTCCTATCCGTTTTCTTCGTTTCTTTAATTTCACTACTTGTCTTTAGTTCTTTGCTTCTCTCAGCACTTACAGAAGACTTTATATCAGTTTGCAGATTTTCCTTCGATTCAGTCGATGTTGATTTAGATTTGGAAACCTTATCTTGTTTTTCTACAGTTGCAGAACTACTTTTGTTTAATGCAACATTCTTTTTAGTATCTGATGCAGCTTTATCTGACTCTTTTTGTTCAGCATTCGATGACTTTATTTCAGTTATTTTCTCAGTAATATTCAATGACTGTTTACACTCAGTGTCATAAGATTTCACATTTTCCATAACATTTATCACCTGCTTATCAATATCTTTGATAACTGTGAAACTTTGATCTTGATTCTCAGCTTTTGATGACCTGCTTTCATCCGACGCAGACTTGGATAAACTATTAGAAGGTGACAAAATCGGTAAAGTTAAGTCACTGTCAGTTTGCTTGGTGTTTTTGTTAGACCTTTGTGAAATTATAGGCAAAGTCAAGCCATTGGCTTCAATTAACGATTGCTTCCTCTGATTGTCACTTTTTGTCGCAGAAAAGGGTCTCACAGTTGGCAATGAAATTTGTCGCAATTTTGAAGCACTGCTACTGCTTTCGGTTGTCTTTGATTCCCCAAATTCCGCAACACGACGTAAATCCTTTGCTGACATTGAACGTCTCATGGTCTGATTGAAGTTGGTCGAAATTTTCTCCAACAACTTTTGAGTTTCTTTCAATTTATTTTCAAATGCTTCTGCCTTTGATTTACTTCCATCTACTGAACTCGCAAGACAAGTAGTACTTTTGGACAGCTTATTCGAGAGATTCGACTGCAAGTCATCCGTTTGGGTACAATTGTTGCTCGCACTTCTTTGTATTCGTCCGCTAAATTGCTTCTGCACCTTTTCCTCCATAACCGATGTCGTCTCATGGATTGTCTGATAAATTTTTTGCACAAAAGACGAAGATTTCATCTCTTCAATACTTAGCTTACTCGTTTGACTTGAATAATTAATTTCCTGAATGTTCGATATTTTAGTCGATGATTCAAAGGATTCAATCTTATTGTTTTGTGTCTTTTTCGTTTGATCATAATGAGTTTCTTCGCTGATTTTCTTCTTTTGACTACTACTTGTTTGTCGACTTTTGTTCTCACTTTTGTTCTTTTTTTCGCCACTTTGACGCTTCGAATAGTCACCTTTGTCTTCCTCTTTGCTCGACTTCTTTTGCACTTTTGTTTTTTGCATTTGATCCTTTAAATCATTGTACTTTGATGACAACTTTTCAATGTTTTTATTGCTATTTGCCAAATCGTATATTTCATCTAAACTCATCTTCTTTCCATCATCGCCGAAAATATTTCGATGACGTTTCAATACTTTTGCCGTTTCATTTAAAGACCAGCCACTGGATTTAAATGACAATGCTTCCTGGGATCGCGACTTCTTTTTACAATCGCATAATTTTTGTTTTGTTAATTTTTCGATCTCTTTTGCTCTTTTGTGCTCTTCGTTTCTCGAGGGAGATTTTACTTTGTTTGTTTCGTCATACTGCTTACGAATTTCAAGCAGCTTTTCAAAATGATTAGCCGCAAATATGTAAATATCTTCCGGACGTTGACGAATAATTTCTTTCGTAAGACCTTCGATTGCCGCAGTCAATCCTTGAGGTATTCTCGGTCCAATGTACAATTCTTCCCGAACATTTTTTATGCTACTTGCTGTTACAGCCATTTTGATCGTAATGCACTGTAATCATATATTTTAAGTTTAAATAAAATATTTATTAAATCTAAGTATAAGATATAGAAATTATAATTATTATTCATCAGAATCAGATATTAATATTATATTTAAGAATAATATATTTTAGTAAGTATAATTCATGCAGTGGAATTTATCAAAATAAATATATTTAAATATATTATTAAAATAAATCAAATAACAAATTAATATTTTCAAATTTATTAATTTATATTTTTTTATTAGTAACATCAATTTTTGTATACTATTTAGTTTAAAAAAGTATACATATATGTAAGAAATATGCAACTTAATCTTTTTCTGGATAAAACATTTAAATAAAAAATTACTCTAATATTGATAATGAATTAACATTTTTAAATTTTTAATTCTAAATAATTTATATCTCACATAAATGTAAATGCATTACGAAAATATTATTTATTATAACATACATCTTTCATCGTTACCAATTTTTTTGTTAAATTATAATATTTTATTATTTGCCAAATAAAGTTTATAAGAAATATAATGCCATGATTACATCTTAGTTCTAATATATTAATTTGTGTGATAACATTTTATTTTTTATTTACTTTAGTGATACTTATACTCAGTAAATGGAACTATTGCAATCTACTTACCTATGTTATATTATTTTTAAAATACTTTGACAGTTATTTACTGTTTCCAATTGAAAACCACTTGAATCAATTTTAAGAAATATATTTTCAATATATTTAAAATATAATTGAACTGTTGCAGATGAAAATTAGGCCTGCAGAAGATTCGCGGTGCATGAGGTATAACTAGGTTTTACTTAACTATGATACGTTCATGACTTTACTTGTACCAACTATAGAGTCGATCGATAGTTTCTTATTGATTAACTGAAGTTTCTTTTCGCGTAACTATATGAACAAACAAATGTATATATATATATATATATAATGTCTTTCTTCAATATAAGAAATGTTAATATTAGAATTGCAATCTATTTATAGATTCCTTCTTTTTTATCTATCAAATCAATGCATTATATTTACATTAATTTATATAATTAAAAAAATCATTTGTAAAAATGTGTTCAACAGTATTTCATTGAAAAAGTTTATTTATTATAAAATGCAAAACATGTGTTTGCACAGGTATAAAAATATTACAAAATATCAAATATCATTCACACGTTCATTGTAAAAACAAACTAATTAACATGAGTTGCATTCATGCTTTGGTCTCCGCAACAGTTTTTGTTTCTGTCTCGGCTTTATCTTCGATTTTGGCTTTCTCTTCGACTTTGGTATCTTCTTCTGTCTTTACAGATTCGGTGTTTCTTTTCTGCGGAATTGTAACTTTGGCAGCAACATCCTGTATTGCGGTTGGATTCAGTTCAACTTTGTCAGACAAACTATGTTGTGTTTGTACTTGATCATCTCGCTTGATCAAAACTTTTGAATCACTGGATTGAATCGATGGAAGTGCTGATGGTTGAGATGCGGCAGATGGTTGAGATTCCCGTTTGATATTCTGATTAGTGTTGTATGTATAATCAGCGAATGCTTGCTGATATGCCATTGGAGCTGGACTCACTTGTGCGCTGTATCCATAATACTGTTGTGGAATGTATTGAGAGTAAATGGGATGTTGGAACTCATTTGGATCAGCGAGTCTTTCAACTCTGACTTTTGGTTCCTGTAAGTAATCAATTTTTTATTAGATAAATAATGTTTAATTGCGAGTCTTAATAAAATTCTTCAACAAAAATTCTACAATTATTTAATATCATTAAAATCATATTAAATGAAAAAATAATATTTATACCGAAGAAGCTGCTTGTTCTTGAGTATTCTCAGCGTTCGAGTCAGTGTCTCTAAGACATCTTGCAGATGACATCAAGTGAACCAATGGTTGGGACATTCTAGTGAAGGTTGGCGAACTTCTGATTGAAGTCATTACTGGGAAATCATGACTGCGGAATGGTCTGGCTTGAGGCACGGTATTGCAGGTACAAACGTGTTCATCTTGAGCAGTGTCCGTAAAGGTGATTGTTTGTGGAATATCTAGGGAAACTCCGCCGCCAAATGATCCTGGCGAGTAGCTTGGCATATACATCGGACCCGAGGCACCTGGGGCTGACTGTGGAACATAAACGGAACCCTGTTGTGGTGCTGATTGAGAAACGATAACTTGTTGTGGTGCTGGTTGTGGCGCTGGCTGAGAAACGATGACTTGTTGTGGTGCCGGTTGTGGCGCTTGCTGAGAAACGAAAACATGTTGTGGTGCTGGCTGTGGTGCTGGTTGTGGTGCTTGTTGTGAAATAATGTACTGAGGACCAGGTTGAGGACTAGGCTGAGAAGCTTGTTGAGATACGATAACAGAGGTTGGTTGAGGAGCAGGTTGGGGAGCTGGTTGGGAGACGTAGACGGGAGCTGGTTGAGGAGCTGGTGGTGAGACAATAATTTGTTGTGGGGGTGGTTGAGGAGCTGGTTGAGACACGACAATGGAAGGTGGTTGTGGGGCTGGTTGGGAGACATAAACTGGAGATGATTGTTGCTGAGGAGCTGGTTGGGATACGTAAACTGGAGATGATTGTTGTTGAGGAGCTGGTTGGGAAATGTAAACTGGAGATGGTTGTTGCTGAGGAGCTGGTTGGGAAATGTAAACTGGAGGAGGTTGTTGTGGAGGAGCTTGTTGGGATACGATAACAGATGGTTGAGGAGCTGGCTGAGGAGCTGGTTGGGATACGATGACTGAAGGTTGAGGAGCTGGTTGAGGAGCTGGCTGAGATACATAAACAGGAGATGGTTGCTGCTGAGAGATGTAGACTGGCTGCTGTGGTGGTGACGGCATATAGTAGGAAGGTCCTGATTGAGGAGCTTGTTGGGACACAACAACGGATGGTGGCTGTGGAGCTGATTGGGATACGATGACTTGTGGTTGGGGAGCTGGTTGTGGAGCTTGTTGGGATACAACAACGGAAGGTTGCTGTGGTGCTGGTGGAGATACGACTATGGATGGTGGTGGGGGAGGTGGTTGAGAGACGATGATGGAAGGTTGAGGTGCTGGTGGACTAGGAGGAGAAATGATGATTTGAGGTTGACCAGATTGTCCTGCTCCAGGGTATGACGAAGGTCCTGCAATAAATGACAGAAAAAGGATCATTGGTATATGTAAATTAAACTTGTATATTGTAATTGTTAAAAAGTTAATATATTTGTTATACCGGTATAAGTTGGTTGCGGTTGAATCACTTGTTGCGATGGGACTTGTTGATAAATAACCTGTCCAGACGGCATTTCTCCACCTCCAGGAGCTCCCGGTAAGCCGTGGGTTACATATACAACATCACCACATGGATTATCTCCACCAAGACCACCGCCCAGTCCACCGCCCAGTCCACCACCAAGACCAACCAAACTATTCAGTAATTGCTGTTGACCGAAGTCATTGCATCCCTGAAGCATACAATTAAAAACATTATGCATTGTTAATTAAGATTTAAATAATTCAGAAAATTGAGTATAGTCTTTAAAAGTAACAAAATAAAGAAAATATTAAATTCTCGATTATAACAAATGTAACAAATTCAAGAAACGTTAATTAAATTATAAACAGGTACTTAAACATTAATTTACCGCTTGTTGATTTCTTGCTTGAACACATAACATTTGAAGAGATTTTTTCGCTCGGTCAACATCCTGCGAGTCAGATTCAGATTCCAATGGCATAAGGTGATCATCTTCATTGAGTGTATTGGTTTCGGAGTTGATATCTTGAGTTGGTGTTGGAGAAGCTGTCGCTAAACTACAACACAGCACAAGTACAAAACTTAACACAAAACGTCGCATCTTCGGTTTTCGGTTTGTCTTGAAACTGTTGCACTACTCGTTGTTCCAACCGAAGGCGACTGATGCTTATTCGATGTTACGGCTCGCTTTTAAGAGATCTTTGCACCACCTGCAAAACTATTGCTGACGTACATTAATGCAATCATCGCAAAACAATCATGTTGTAATCATTGTTACTTCATGAATTCCGCCTACACGTAATTATCCGAAATGTTTGAATTATTTAATACACGTGTGGTTTAAATTGTGTATTACTTGTATGTTTTATAATATGCTATATGTTTATAAGAAATTAATATTCAGCTTATTAATATACCTCATAATTGCTTAATATATTTAAAATTGCGGTAAATGATTCTAAAGATATATACACCGTAAGGTGTCGTTAATGACCGCAAACATTATTATTGACAATATTAATAGTTAATGATGAGCATCAGGTAATCTTAAAATTTTAAATAATAACGTCCACTTTGGACACCAATAAAGATAGTTGTTTCTTAACTGATAAATAATTTCAAAGAATAAACGGAAAAGTTTCATTGTTGAGAAGTGAACGTATTTTATTTTAAAGATAGTCTTTCTTATTTATCAAACATTATAAATGTTTTTATTAAATATAAAAAATTGATACTTCGTTATCATTAAAGAAAGTCTCAATAATATGACAAAATTTGTAATTTGATATAATATAATATCATTACACTTTGAAAAAATATAACGATTTAAATGCATAAAACATGTGGTAAGCACGCAATGATCAAAGTGGTAATTTTTAGATAAAATAGTAAGTACAATAATCAATACTAAATTCAAAATTTTAAATATTTGTTTTAAATAAAAAATATGTTGTTTCATTTTACTTTTTTAGATTTTTTCATTAAGTTAAAGCACTTTTACAGAGTTACATCTTTTATAGATTTAACCAAAACTCTTTTGTATGTTAATAATAAAGAGGATAAATATAATGTTATTCCTCGATTATTTTGTATGTGTTTATTTTTAACAAAATTTAATTTTATTTATTTTTAAATTTTGTTAAATTTAAATTTTAAAATTATTTAATTTAACAAAACTCTTTTGCTTCTGAACAAAAAAAAAGTTGTACAGTAAAAATTTTGCGACAAATTTTAATTATTATTTTAGTTTCAAGAAAAAGGGTTTGTTTCCCTAATTTACTTTAGAGTTGTTATTAATTAATTAATTCATTTATAAATATTGGTTTATAACTTTTTTCTACATTTTACATGGCAAGGTGCTTTCTTTAATGAACATGTAATATTTATTAGATTTAACTAATCTTTAAATATATCATAATCATAACAATATAACGTATTTTTGTGGAAATGATTCACTGTAAATACAGACGTTCTGATCGGAACGCTTTTTTACAACGTTTAAAAAATTTTTTTGTTCTAAGAAAACGTATAATGCGTTTAAAAAACCATTTCAAACATTACAACATGCAAACACGTTTCGTGCAGAAAATTTAATTTAAATGTTCATTAATATTATCATAATTTTATAAAATTTGTTTAGATGAAGAATAGTTTTTAAATATACATTTAAAATTACTTGATTTGAATTGTATTAATATGAATTTGACAAATAAACAAAGTTAAAACCATGCAAATGGGAATTTATTATTTTATAGTAAAGATCACAGAGATCACATGTCTTTAAATATCATTTATTTATAACATATAATAAATAATATCAACGCACAAATAATTTAATTCACAAATAAGTTACAATCTCGTAAAGAACATAAATGATTGTCTTTATTATTACAAAGTTTCGTCACTTTGATTCGTGTCTCTTGACATTTTCGTTGCATCTGCTTGATTAGTAGAATCTGAATATGCATCTGTAGAATCAACTCGTAGGTCATCAGATTCTACATTTGACAATTTTGTATCATGAATATCACGTTCTTCTTTTTCTGTATTTGATTCCGATTCATCGTCGTGAGATTCTCGAGTTACTTTCGGTGTACTTCCCACATCTTTGCCTAATGAACTCACTGATCCTACATTGGTCGGTATCAGTCTAAATAGAAACAAAAAATATTATTGTGATTAGTATAAAATTATAAATCTGTTTTTTAATTTTTCATTTTTCTTTTAGAATTGATACTTTACTTCAATAGGGTATCATATCCCAAACCGAACAGGGGATCTGCTTGTAGAAGTTTGTACAATAAACGATAAGTCTGCATAAAATCTTCTTCTTGCTTGGTTTTTGGATATTCTACAGCTCCATCCTGTGCAAAATATAATATTTACATTATTATTAACTTGTACGAAATGATTAACAAAAGTATGGAATGCCAAATTTATGTATATAATATAATATGTAATTCCAAATAACTAATTTTAGTACATCAGATTTGTTTCTAATTTGTTCACGGATAATAATAATTTTAGTAAAAGAATCATATATTATCCATATATTATTAATATCATGACAATATGTGATTTTTACACTGACAAAAGTAAGCCTATAATAATTATCATCTTTCTGACAAAATAGGGATATACTTTTAAAAAACCAAAAAATTATCATCTTTTCTGATAAATATATTCGTTTTTATGAAAATAATTCTCAAGTTTCGAAGACTTTTTATCAGAAAAGATGATAATTTTTTGGTCTTTTACAAGTATATCCCTATTTTATCAGAAAGATGATAATTTTTATAAGTTTACTTTTGCTAGTGTAGAATAACATATTGTTAATATATGTTGTATGCATATATATATATATAATATATAATTCTTTTTATAAAGAAATTTTATTTAATTTTTTAAAACTAAAATAGATGCAATGAATTACCTTATTCTCGAATTTATTCACAGGACTGGCTCGAGTGAATTTTGGTGAATTTTGTATTTCATACGTCGAGTCGAGATTCAAAGAACTTTGTTTCAAGGCACCCTTAAAATTAGCAGTATCATGAGGCTGTTCATTATCACCTTCTTCAATATGTTTCAATGCCTTTGGTTTGTGTTTTAATGACGATCCCTTAACTTTGTGATGATGATGACTTGGTTTGACTTCAGCTGTGTGACTGTCATCTCTCATTTGCCGATTCAGTGGAGCATTTTTTGGATTTAAAAGTGCTTCAATACCCGCAGCAAAAATGTCATCCAAAAATTGGGTATTCATACTGTTTACTGGATTATTACAATATTTGACTGGTTGTTGTTGTTGATTCCTAAAATCAACATTAATCTTATCACAATTATTCGGTTTCAATGTAAAAATAATCAAATATAAATATGTAATAATTACCATGATTGCTGAACGTGAGATGGATGTCTATAATGATTCACAGGATGTCCCTGAGGATATCCATAGGATATTATAACACTGCAAAGGCAAAAAATAAGTGCTGTCGCGTACTTCATATTTCCCATTTGGAGGAACTTCAATTGCAAAATGAAATTTGTGACTGCTTTTATAATTCTCGGTAGTCCGGTGTTTTTATCTTACATGAGGAAGTTGAAGAAGAAGAAAGTTTTGAGTTGTTGGCATTTTTAAATTAATCATTTCCTTATTATGTTTGGAATGCTTTGAAAAAAATACGATTTTATGTTTGTATTTTGTATATGAATTTTATACATATCTTTACTTCCTTTTAATTTATTAATTCTTATTTTTCATTTTAATATTAAATTATTTATCCACTGTACAAATATATTCATTGTTAAATTAATTAGAAATAATTAGAAATTAAAGAATTTGCATTTACATACATTTCTGTAAGAAATGTGTAAAATATAATTTTTAAGCTTAGAATAAATGTAATTTAATGTTTTAATAAAGTGTCTTACAGATATAATATTTAAAAGAAATTAAATTGAATGTATTTTTAATACAAAATTTTTGCAATTCAACATTGACCTACATTACTCAATATGTAATTGGAATGATACATTGAAGAATTTTTGCAAATGCATCAGTTATAATTATGTCAGTACAATTTTTTTATGTCAACATTTTTTATTAGGATTACTTTTTATCCAAATTTTCTCTTTCTTTATTTTACTAAAATTATTATTATTATTTATAGTCAAAATGAATACATTATATTAATTTTTATGATATTTTATCCCATTGATTTTACATGGAGTGTTTATATACATAGGTTGTATAGTAATTTTGCATGAAATTCATAATGGGTTCGTAATTATGTATTTTAGAATATTCAAGGTATTTGACAAATTTGATTATTATAATAAATTATTATAAATAATTTAAACTGAAAATATATTACACATGCATTTTCTTTTAAACAATATAAACATTAATAAATAATTAATAAATCATACTTAGACATCAATGTAGGCTAAATGTACAATGAATGAGTCAACTTAAAATATGTGCAATGTAATATACATATAAAGTTAAACACTGTAATATGATATTTTTTCATATTGCACTTTAAAAACATTCATGAGACGTATAATAATTCAATATAAAATAGCAATTCAAATGATTTATAATTTAATAACTTTAATATTATGTACACCCAGAAAAGTGTATAGTTACTTTTCCTATAAATAATGGAAAAATAGACCCAGAATTACATGTAAAGACAATTTTTATAATAATTTATGTGAAAATCGGCAAAATTTATGGCAAATTTTTCAATGTTTATTATTAATTTAATATAATTATGAACATGTTTTCAATAAATTATTGATTAAAGGTCTTATTATACATCTGGGTCCATTTCACCAGAATTTATAGAACAATTTGTTATTTTTCTTTTCTTAGTATACTCTTTAAATTTGGATAAGTGAAAACTTCACTAATTTTTAATTTTTTTAATAAGAGACATTTTTTACTTTAAAAAGTCAAAAATTGTATTTTTTCATAAGTCCAATAAATTATTGTAAATTGTAGGAGTATATTTCACAATAAAGTGTGTATTTTACGTCATAAATTGGTATACTGGAGAATTCAGACTATCGTTTTGGAAATCTAAATTCGATTCTCGGATAAATAGAATTTTTACAATAAGATTTTAATTATATAATATAAAAATATAAAAGAAAATAGAAAAAAATATAATATATGAAGAATATAATAAAAGAATATCATTTCAATAATAAATAATTTTTTACTCTTTCAATAAGTTAAGATATAATTTTTCTAATTAATTTTTTTCTGCCATACTAATAAAGGCGTTACCAACCATAACTTATGTTTACATGATATAAAGTATGCAACTTGTAAAGAAATACGAAATTCAAATCTAACGATATAATGTCATCAGTCATTAAACCGTTATAATTACGAAAATATATTTTTTAGATCGCAACTTCGATCCAAATCATTTTATCGTACTTCTGGAATCTGGTATTTAAGCTAACAATTTTATAAAAAGAAAATCGTCTGTTGTACTGTAGGAAATTTTGCACAAAAATCGTAAAAATCATTCGTTTAGTTTTCGGGACTTTTCCTTAATTTAAAGCAGAGGTAAGAAATATTGGAAATAAGCATCTTAAAATGTAAACTTTTATTTACAATTTCCAAAAACTATCGACTTCATTGAATGAAAATGATATATTGTATAGTGTTTTAAATACAAAAATGAGTTTTTTCCCTTAAATGTATATAACTTTATCAATTTTCATTGCAACAGGACGTTCTTTCTATTGATTTTGTATATAAAGAGATGCTCCTTCAATCTGTAATATGACAAATTTACAGTTCTACACAAGTTGATCTGTACATCTATTTTATTGAAACATGTTTTTCAAGCATTGTTTGAAATATGCTTTTTTTTGTAAGAGTCGTCGAAATATATCAAAAATTCAAATTAAATTTTAATTATTCAATCCTAATAAACATCGATTTATAAAGCTTTCGCCAAAATTAACTCACAGGAAACTCATCGCCACTATAAGTTAACATTTGTATTCATTCCACAACATTCTATGCTGATTGGGATGAAAAAGGAAAGACAAAAATTATTCTTTATATCTCTAAAAGTTCCATAGGTTTTTATGGATTCACAGTTCTGCTAACGCAATAAGTTACTTACGAAAATACGAAACATCAATTAAACTGAAATATAAAATAACCAATATTAAAATTACAAATGAAATAGGTATAAAAAATGATATAATCGGAAATTTAATTATTCGAAATGAAGGGTTTACATGAAACAGGACTTACGGAAATTTTATGAAGCGAAAAAGAAATTTCATGAATATATCAATGAAATAAATTAACAATTATTAATTTGTTAAATCAAATTATAAATTAATGAAAAAAATTATGTCACGATATGAGAATAATTCTAATAAAACTAATTTTTAATTTATTGTAATTACTGTACATTAAAATGTACTGTACATTTTTAATATTATAAAACTTAATATTTAATATTTTAACATTTTAATATTACTGCTTTTAAACTTTCTGCGTAATATGCATGATGTAAAATAAATATTATTTTACATCATGTAAATTAGTTCAATGTCATCTCAAGTTATACATGTCATACACTGGGCACAAAAAAAAGGCCACCTAGCAGTAGTCAAAAAATGAGCCATTTTCAAACCGACATAACTTTTACAATTTACATCGAAATTCAAAGTTCTTTTTTTTTAATGAAAGGTTAAGATTTCCTCTAAAAGAAGATGTCCAAAAATTTTCAAAAATTTGGTTTTTGTTATGACAAATTAAATGTAAACAAAATAAAATTTTTTTTTAAAAATTGCCCCCATAACCCCTCACCTTTTTGCAGTAATATTAACATTCATTCCTTTCTGAACAAAATGAAAAAAAAATTTTTTCATTTTACGTGAAAAATGGCAATGTTATGGCCAATTGAAAATGATAGTGCATTTTCGGGTCTCTTGCATTTCATGGAGATGCTACGAAATGTACAAGCATAAAAAAACATGCAAACGCTGGTTCATGG